>PVLA01004556.1:0-172248 GCA_004027455.1 Hydrochoerus hydrochaeris | reverse complement strand
GAAAGAAAGAGGAAAGGAAAGGAAAGGAAAGGAAAGGAAAGGAAAGGAAAGGAAAGGAAAGGAAAGGAAAGGAAAGGAAAGGAAAGGAAAGGAAAGGAAAGGAAAGGAAAGGAAAGGGAGTTAATGAGACCCAAAAGCAAAAGTTATTGCAAGAGTGATGGGGAGGAAACACCTGGGAGGAAAAGCTGATAACTACTGTTAATTTCTTATTGTCCTGTCTTCACAATTGTGTTAGGTTTGGCTTTGTTCTGTCGTTTTGTTAGATTTTACTCTGATGATAGGGACAGCTGTTTTGAATATAGTGGGATATATTATGGTAATCTTGGTTTCCTATTATGTTGCTCTAAAGTCTTACACTGCTTTCATTCATTTGTTTAGTTGTTTTTATTCTGTATTGTTTATTATGTGTGATGGTATGAACAGCTATTTTAAAGAAAATGAGACATTATAGTAGTCACTGCTGATTTCTTATCATCTTGTTTTGAAGTCCTATCAGGCTTTTGTTCTTCTGTTTTGATTGGTCCTATACTGTTGTGTTTTATTTGATTTTATTATGTGTGAGGGTATGAACAACTTTTTTGAGGAAAATGAGATATTATAGTAGCTATTGTTCTTTTCCTGTCATCTGGTTTTGAAGTCCTTCAATGCTTTTATTCTTTTGAATGGTTTTATACTACTTTGTTATGTTTGGTATTATTGTGTGTGAAGGTATGGACAACTATTTTGAAGAAATTATGGTAGCCACTGTTGATGTCCTGTTCTCTTGTTGTGAAGTGCTATGTTGCATGCATTGTTCTGTTCTGATTTGCTTTGTTCCATTTTGTTTTTACTTTTGTTTTATTCTCTTTAAAATAAAAATTTAAAAAAAACAGAAAGTATGATGAACACAATTAAAAGTGTAAGTTAAAAATGAGAAAGTGAAGCAAATGTGAATGAGCCTTAGACTGACAGTTAAAAGCTTGGATTTCTGACTTGATTTTGGTTCTACCTAACAGAACCTCAGATCCTTCATCTAAAAAATGAAGGGACTGCATAGTTTTAGCACAGACCTTTTTCAGCATCAGCATCTGTCGTTTGAGCAAAAGCAGAATGCTTAAAAGGCAGTAGGACAGTATAGGTGGTTGTGTATTCTGTTATTTCAAAAAGACTGGTATTATTGAAAAGGACAAAATAAAGGGTACAGAGAATTTAGTTCAACTGTGTAATAACTGTATAATCTTACCCAATATATTCATCTTTATTCTCCTCAGTCACCAGGATATTAGAACCTCCCAACTTCAGGTCATGTGAAGTAACCTTGCCCAATATCTCCATGTCAACACAGAAATACATTTCTAAGCCACATTCTTCAATGTTGTTATCTCTGGGTTAAAAAAACAAAACAAAACATTTTTATTCATACATGTATATATATATATATATACACACACACACACACACACACATTCATACATATGTAACAAAAGATACAAATAGGTTTCAAGAAAATGCCTTATTGAAAAAATAAATCTTCAAACCTTATCCAGATAAGGGAGTTATAAAATTCAGTATCAATGGATTCCAAATCCTTAATAGTAAGTTTTTTACTTAGCATGCGCTTGTAGAATGGTAAAGAGAAACCAGTATCAATAAACTTTCCATGAAATAGTGCCTGCCAGGAAAAACAAAAAATTTTATTTAATATTTACAGAGTAATAATTTCTTAAAGTATAATGATAACAGGAAAATCCTCAGCCTTTAAAGACAAAGAAAATTTGTAAGTGCATGGCATAAACCATATAAGTTAAAACATATAAAATGCTTAGTATGAAAACAAATTAGAGTTCAAACAAAATCTACTTCACAGATCAAACATTTAGTTCTATAATGTACTACCAAAAAGTACAAATAGGATAAAGAACTTTATTAACAACTGCACCCCTCTTTCCAATACATTTTATAAATTAACCTACTTAGATGCGGGCCCCCTGCACCCGGAAAGGTCTCGCTCCCTCTCTTTCTTTTCATAGATGGCTACAACATTTTCAGGATGACTGTGCCACTTCTATCCACAAAAGCCAGCAAAGAAGTCCCAGGTACTCAGCAATCTCTATTATCTCCCAGACCACTCACAACGTGATTCTCCACTTCATATTGTTCAAATTCTATCATCAATCATTATCTTCTGCTCATTATCTTCAAATCTTCCCTCCCCCATTGTCAAAATCCAAGCCCTAGCTAGAATGAACTCTCAATTTATTCAGCTGCACCTAGGTAGCAGAACAAGCTAGAAATGCATGGATCAGCCAAGCGTTTCATGACCAGCACCCTGCAGTGGTAATTCAGTGCTGCCTGGTAATCTCTCCTAGTCTCTACCTCCTTTTCCCCACTCTTCCCTCTGAGCTGATCTTACTTCCAATTTCATACAGAAAATAGTAATCAGAAGATAATTTTTATGTGTTCCACTAAATCTGATCACTGCTAGGACCTGAGTCTATACTCGTTTGTTATGAATAAACTTTTTATTATTTCTGTGTACTCTTAATAAATCTCTTCCTTGCCCCTTCAAGATCCCTGTTCCTATATTCCTGGTATTACCAGCTTCATTAAATTCTGTTTTAGTCTTCTCCAAATCTTTTACCCTCAAGCTTGGCATGGTGGCACACGCCTGTAATCTCAGCACAACAGGAGGCTACAGCAGGAGGCTTGCGAGTTCGAGCACAGTCTTGGCAACTTAGGAAGACTCTGTCTCAAAATAAAAATATAAATAAAAAAATAATAAAAGTGCTACAATATAGCCCAAAGACCCTACCTAAGTTCAAGCCTTAATACCACCAAAAATTTATTTTTACTTTACCCTCTTACTTGATTGTCACTATCAGCAATACAATTCCTCTCACCCTCCTGTGTATTGGGGATGGTGGTGATTAAATCTCCGGCTTCATGTACATCAGGCAAGTGCTCACCACTGAGCCCTTTTTACTTTATTTTGAGAAAAGATCTCATTAAGTTGGCCTTGAACCTGCATCTTCTTGCCTTAGCCTTGTGGGTAACTGGGAATACAAGTGCATGCCACCAAGCATGGCATTCTCTCCTCATTCCTGACTCCATATCCATTTCTACTTACTGCCTATTTCTCTACGATCCTTTATGATAAACTTCTCTATCAAATCTGTCCTATTCTTTCTTAATTTCCCTTGTGTCAGTCTTTCCCTCCTAGCAAGCATGAGTGTCTTTCACCTTGTCAAACAAGTAACTCCCAGGCCTCCTCTTGGGAATCAAGTTATTAGCATGCTAAGCCTGTTCATGATACACAATAGGACTAGTCATGGCTTCCTTTTGAAACACAATCCCTTTTTCCCTTATCTTCAGGAAACCAGTCTTGTTTGATTTTCCTACTTCAGTTTTTGCTATTTCCTTATTTACCCAGCTTAGGTCTTTGAACCTTTCTCTGTGCATATTGAACTCGACATTTCAAAAATCACACAGCCTTTCAATATTCTCTATATGCCAAGAACTTGAGTGCCTTTTGCTAACCTAGGCAGACATCCCTTCAATGCCAAACTTAAGTATCTAGCTTCCTATTTATTCTGCCCCACTATATGGACATATAAGGCATTCTGAACACAGCAGCCCAAATCCAAATTCTTGATTTCCTCCATCCCTCAAATTTGCTCTTGCTGTGATCCTGATTATTTCAATAAATAGCAACTGCAACTAAACACACAGGCCATAAATTTTGGCGGCCACACTTACTTTCTCTCATAGTTTGCAACTAATTAGCAGATGATCCATTTAGTTCTAATGTTTACTACACCACACAAATCTAAGCTGTATCATCTTTCAACCTGATCTTCCTGTTTCTACCTTTTTTTCTGGCCCCACTTACAGAATCT
The DNA here is from genome assembly GCA_004027455.1 of Hydrochoerus hydrochaeris. Classification (NCBI taxonomy): domain Eukaryota; kingdom Metazoa; phylum Chordata; class Mammalia; order Rodentia; family Hydrochaeridae; genus Hydrochoerus; species Hydrochoerus hydrochaeris. The sequence goes on along the minus strand of PVLA01004556.1, from coordinate 168,373 downwards.
CTTACAGCAGCATAGGAGATTTAATAAGATTTAAGTTAGATCATGCTACTTAATTGAAGTCACTCAATGTCCTACTTAAAACCTGTATATGAATTTCCTAAATCCCCACAGGGTATTTCTCAACCTCATCTCCTGCTATATTCTTTCTCCTCTACCCTGTTCTAGCCACAGTGGTTTCTCTCTCAACCAAGAACATACTTTCCCCTAGGAATGCTTGTCTTGTTCCCTATACCTATAGTGTTCTCAAAGGTATCTGCATGATTCAGTCTATGGCTTCCTTCAATTTTCCACTCATGCATCATACATCAGAAGCTTCCTTTACCACACTAAATGAAAGAACAGCCATCTTTTCTCCCAGCGTGCACTTATTACTTCGTTCTCTTATAGAATTTAGATCCCTAAGAGCAGTGACTACATCTTTCATCTCCAGAGCCTAGAACAGTGCTTTGCATTACAGCAGGTTGATATTTGCTGAATGAATTGATAAGACAGCACAAATAAATACGAACAGTCTCCCAAGGAAAATAACTGTGTAAGGGCTTCTGAAAGGTCTGAGAATTCTAAAAATCATCAATCAAGTATACTTATTAGGTAATTAATTTTCATTTTATAAAGTACTCATACTATGACACAGTTTTACTCTTATAAAAAGGACTTGTAAAGACTAAGTTGTTACAAATAACAACTTTCTTGATTTCATATGAGCACTCAAAAATAAACTATTTTACATAACAGTCATTTCTTCCAAGCTAAACTTTGCTAACAAAATTTGTAAATAACAAAAAGAATGTTTATCTCTTTTTTCTTAAAATCCTAATGAAATACTTTTGAAATTACACAAATTTTAAATAAAGTAACAGTTTGGAACTCACCATTGCAATAAAGCGACCAATGAAACAGAAGTATGAAAGATGGTCTGGATTAATGGTTGATGCTGGATTAATCTGTAGACAATAGTTGTTTTTGCCCGCATACTCAAATAAACAATACATTGGGTTCAAAACTTCATGTGAAAGCAAGAAAAACCATTCTCTATAAGAAAATAAGAAACTTTTCAGCATCCATATACATGTACATTTAGAAACAAGTCTTAAACATATCCTTTTATAATACCTGTGCTCAATAACCTTTACGGTTCTGCTGCCCAGTTCCTCAGCCCTCCATGGGAAGTTCTAGGATCTAGCATCCACTCAAAATTGCCTATTAAGTCCTGGATTACCAAACTATACACTCACCGTTCCTCACCTGGACATGCTTATTTCTAAGCTCAACAGTGGAAACACCACATCTAATGTATTTTTCTATACCTTTAACTTTCACAGGAATTCTAAGATGTATACAAAATAATGTTGTGTTCTGTTTTGTTTGTGGTAGTGCTACAGATGGTGCCCAGAGCCTCACACAGGCTGGGCAAGTGCTCTGCCCCTGAGTTGCAGCCCCAGCCTCCACAACTGATTTTCAGATTATTATTTTCTGGTGACACTATAGTACACAAATCAGATGCTGTGGAACAGGTTTAATTTTATTTGGAATGCATTAAAAGACTAAAATTAAGTGAAATTTTCAAATGTGATAAGCAACCTCTAACTTTTTGTCTCATTTAAAAAGGGTGATAGACAAAATGTAACTAGCTAAGTATAATGCCAACTCAAATGTTCACAATGGTCAATGAGTATATAGGACTCTCTGCTTAGCCATAATCTCTGGCTTCAAGGAAGGAATTTCTAGGTACATTATCCTGGCCCTTAAGCCAACTGGTTAGTGGGGGGCACTGTAACAAAACAGAGTGTATGCTACCATACAAGGAAAACAGCTACTGGGATTCAGCCAACTGATAAAAGTAAGAGGGTGAAAAAGTGGGTTTAAGGTTTTTTTTAAAAAAAAAAATCAAATTCACAACAGCCTCTTCTGAGCTGGAATTACAGGGTCCAGGCTGGAAACCTTGATTCTTATACAGGATTTTGTGATTTTTTAAAATTATTATTATATAATTTTAAAAATTTCCACAATGGCCCCCCTTTACACATGTTCACCTGAATTGTATGGGTTCTCTTCTACAGCTTTTGAAACATAATCCCTGAACCTGCCTAAATGGTATAGAAAGGAAGTCCCTAAACATAACCAACTAAGCAATGATAAATACCAAGTCACAGAAGTCCCAACACAGTTGAGCCAAGTGACTTTCCTCTGTAATGAGGCTGAAGACAAACCTGCCAGGGAAAAGGATTGAGCAGGTAGAGTCAGAAAGTGTTCAGATACACCCACAAAAACCAGGAATAAAATTTCCTGTTGCTTCAATTTTGCTAAAATTTCCTTTAGCAAATACCAGCCCAGAGAAACTAAATCCATTCAAAAGGATGGTCATGTCACCCAACCTTTGCCCTAATGTTAGAAGAAAAGAAGGAAAAATTCTTAACTAGCAAGACACAGGAGAGTTAACTTTCAACATATTCTCCACATTTTCAGATAAAATGAGGACACACAAGAGGTTGAAAAACAACACAACAGATGAACTAGCAGAGCCTAGAGAAAAAAATGAAAACAGTAAAACCACTACTAATGAATAAAAATCACATCAGAAGCAGCAAAATGTAGGGCAGTACAGCAAAAAGTGACACAAGGACAGGCTAGAGAAAAATTCAAACAAAATGAAAAGCACAAAGATAGAAATGATTAAAGGTGACAGACATGTAAGACTGACAGAGGAGATTCCACATACCCATGATTGATGTTCCTGAAGAAAAAATGGAACAAATGGAACAGAAAAAAATATTCAAAGATACAATAGAAAATTTCCCTGAAATTAACAAAGATTTCTTTAAAAAGATACAAAACAATCGATAATGAAATTAATGAACTTCAAGTAAAAGAACTGTGTGTGCACCTAGAGAAAAGTTTCCTATAAGGAACTGATAGTGCTGACATTCAAGGAGAGAAAACAGTGAAGCAAAATCTACAGAGTACTACAGAAACAAGTGCTTTACAAGAAATTTACTCTTAGGCTGTTGTTTTTATATGAATGCAACAGAAGACATTTTCAAGCATGCAAAGACTGTAGCAATGTATCACTCTTGTGCACTCTGGAAAAAAACATCTGATAGTAAGTCTAACCCACTAATACATAAATCAAATAAAGAATTTAGGAATAAGAAAACCCATGGTGTATAAGAACTTGCTATGTACACTAAAACTGTCAAAATATAAAACTAGAGCCAAACAGTTTAGGCAAATAAGGGTTGAAACAAGAATGACAAAATTACAAAGTTAGAAAATGAAAACAGTATAGTGTAATTCCCCCCTTCTAAAATACATCTTTGTTTGAGAAATCTAAACATTTCTGAACTGAGACAAATTCATAGACATAATATGAACATTTATTGTGGTAGATAGTGTTTGTCTATTGAAAATGCTTAGTAATGTTTTAGATGAAATTATCATAAACAAACTCTTGAAAATCCCACATGTATTATATCTCCTCCCACTAGTTGTGCTTGGTTCAGTATTTTTCTTTATCCCTTAATTCTGTGCATCCATAAAATGTGAGTTCAAAAGTTGCAGCTGGGGGAGGTGGTACATTCCTATAATCCTAGCCCTGGAGAGGCTCAAGCAGGAGGATCACAAATTCAAGACTAGGTTAGGCTACACGGTGAGCGCAGGATCAGCCTGGACAAAATAGAGACGTGCTACCTCCAAATAAACACGAATTGAATTCATAGCCAAAAACAAAAGGAAAAGAAATGACAAAACAAAAATTCACTGCCAATTTTGGTTTGGGCAAAGCAATTAAGGAGAAAAAATTAAGTTACAATACAAGGATTTCCCATTCATTGCTTCATAAATGTCTACTGTTAATGGTATTCAGGGAATGGGGAAAACTTTACACTCAGAAGAAATTCAGATCAGATTAAAAATAAACAAAATGGGGGCCGGGGATTTAGCTCAGTGGTGTAAGTGCCTGCCTGGCAAGCGTAAGGCTGTGAGTTCAATCCCTGGTACCAAAAAAATAAATACATACATACATAAAATATACATATATGTTACAGTAGCAAATACTAATAACCTTATCCTCATCCCTTTATCATGGTATGTCCAAGTATAGAATACTGTACAGCTATTTGGGAAAAAAAAAAAAAGAACATTCTTTTTCTCTTTCCATGATGTTTAAAATAAAATCAATTCTTTTTTTTTCTCTCAGAATCAAACCTAGGACCTCATCCATACTAAGCAAGCACTCTTAATACTGATCTACAAAAACTAGTCTCCAAATCAAGTTCTCATATGCTATGCATTGTATCACTGTTTTTATTTAAAAGCCCACGTATATAATTTATATATATGAAAAAAAAAGGTACAGAAGGATAACTGGCTCAGTAATAATGGTTACCTTGACAACTGTGCAACTATTTAACACTTTGGTTTTAAAAATACTTCCGGATTACTACTGAAAAATTAATCCAATATATTCACAGATCTTTTTATGACTATATCCACTGCATATTTTGAGATATATTTATTTCAAACTAGAAGTGTGTTAATTTACCTTGCTAGGCCACCATAATCAAGCCCTTCTTCTCCTCTAAATATTACATACAATCGCCTCCTCAAGTCATAGGGTTTTAATGCCATAATCTGATTAAAACAAAAACATGAATATTTAAACACATACACAGCACCAGTTAGTTCCAAAACAATTTAACCTGTATTTTCAAAATTACATGTTTTCTTATCTCATATAGTCCCTTTAACTCAAGTAATACATTTCTTTGTTCCAGTGAATAAAGACATATATCAATTTATGACACTTCCTCTGATTCAGTTTCATATCATCTGTTCCTCTTTTCAGTAGTAAACAGTAGTTCTACTTTGGGTTAGAGATGAGAGGAAGAGTTTGATGCAAAGACCTTTTAAGGTTAGAATTCCTTTCACTCTCAAAAACTATACCAAGATCTTTTTAATCGGTAACTTGCAGATTTTCTTTTTTTTGGATAGCAAACTTAAGAGGCAAAAGAACTCATACTGTACATTCTACTTCTTAGTAGGAAAGGACTCATCTAAAATCATTTATACAATGTTATTATATTAGGGTAAAATGTATTCAAATAAAACCTATGACAAAATTTTCATAATCCTTAACAGCTAACATCAAGGTTACTAGTAAATAGACTTTATCTTCAATAAAAATGAATTATTTCCAGCACACATATGTCAGAACCACAGCCAAGACAGGCAGGTCTAGGTCAGAGCAAGCTCACCAACAGGGCTCCTTCAGGGTTAGCTATGGGCTCAAACACACATGTTCAATAATAGATCATGATTCTCTCCAAGATAGTAAAAAACAAAGTCTGCCACAAATCTGGATGTCTATTTACTAAAGTCAACTCAAACATAGCTTGAAATAAGTTGCTTGGAAGCCTGAAACATTTATTTTGCTGAGAATTTACTAACTCAACCGCTCCTTCCATAAAGTTCTGAAAATAGTTAATTAACAACCTTGTCCAAAGTGTAACAGCTAGTAAAATTAAGCAAGGATTTCAATGTTATTATTCCACTTTGACCTGAATAAAATTAACTCCCTATGTACCAGAGTACATTTTAAACATCTGCAGGTGATTAATTCAGAATAGGTAGACATACGGTATACTCAAAGTTGATTTTAAAAAGAAATGTAAGAATGAGCATTGGAGATATTAATGGACTAGTCAGAGTGCAGTATCTACCAATTTAATTTTGATAGTTTATCAAAACTTTTTTGTTAAAGGTAGTGTTAAAACAGATCAACTTATTCCAAAAGTTTTTAAGCTTTATTTTAATAGGCATACATCTAAATCTGTGACAGAATGATTGTCTCAATCTCAGGAATGCTACCTAAATAGACATAATTAGAGAAGCTATATCTCAAAGAGATAATGTAAGGATGAAAAAACTATAACATGCTAGTACCAAGCAAATGACAATCATGCAACACATGGTAAGGTTTAATGTAACTATTATTAAAATGGTCACTCAAGCCAGGCATGGTGGCACACACCTGTAATCCCAGCATTTGAGAGACAGAGGCAAGAGAATCAATACAACTTTGAGATCAGCCTGGGCCATAAAGTGAGCTTGAGACCAGCCTGAACTGCATAGCAAAACACTCTCTCAAAAAAATGTGGTAGTCAGTATTCTTAAAAATTTCTAAAACCCTAATTACCTTTAGCTGTGTAAAATAAAATGAGGTGCACAACATTGTTTACTTTGATAAAATCTTCCTTACCTGTTGGAAAGAATCTTCAAATAATGTCTGCCGGGACACATTGATCTTTACATGACTGGGTAGTGCATTAGACTAAAAACAAAAATATATCATACATAAGCCATGGTATATACGTAGTATAAAGATATGACTAAATGATTATAAAGATAAGATTTATTTACCACTGTAGTACCTGGCACAAATAACGAAAGTGAGCAAGTTTCCACCTAAAGCTGCGCTCATAAGCAATCTGTGGACCACCCTTAGTTCTAAAGAAAAACACAAACAAACATTAATTTATAATATTCTGAATATTTAACATTTACTATGAAACCAGAGTCCTACATATGGCCAAGGAAAGTTAAGTTATATGCTAGGAGAGGAATAAAGTTATATGTAGTGGGTCAAAAGAGACTTGAGCCAGGAGGGTACATTACAGCGATAGAACACACTCGGGAAGCAGTGACTGCATGATTACCTAGGTCTTTGTTAAGTTGTTAATGAAAATGTTAAAGCCTACTGCAGACTATTTCAGAGCCTTTGATAATCCTAAAAATTCAAGGACAGAGACTCTAAGTAAAAGAGACATGAAAGGAAATTGTATCTTATCTTAACACTAATCTGAACTAAACACATACTGCCTGAAATAATCAGCAGAGCAAAATCAAATTCTTAGTAACAAGTGACACCCATGTCACATGACTCACACTGGTAGGGAGAGAAAAGACAGAGTGGGAGCCATATAGGAATGCAGATTTTACTTAATGTTTCAACTCAAAGTGAGAGGGTGAGTGTCTTGCCTCCTGAGCTATAGCCTATCATGTATGCACGAAGAATACATGATACAATCACAGGGAACATTTTAGAATAGATGAGAACTGTTCCCCTGTGGTGCTGCATTCAAATTAATTCATTCAAACAACAAATATTTACCGCACACAGAGCAGGTACCTGGAGTACTACTAGACAATGAAAGAATTACTTGTTTATAAGATAGATACAAATGCCTACTTTGTGGAATTTACACACTAGTGAGTGAGACAGACACAAAACACAGTAAGTATAAATGTATAATCAGACATGGTGTCAGAAAGGGATGTGTCATCACTCCCATTAAAAGAAATGGCCCTGTTAAAAAGTCAAATGATAAGTGGTATGAGAGAATAATTCTGCAATTGCAAAAAGAGTGAATAGATTAGGGTTCGTAGAAGATTTAATACTGGAGCACAGAAATAAAGACAAAGAGGGCATAACTTAAAGATCTTTAGAGAAAAAAAAACACACCAAACAGATAGAATAAGGGCTAAGACCCATATATGGAAGCTTAAAATGTTTAAGGTACAGTTAGGCAACCAATGAAGTTAGTGTAGAGTAAAAGAGAATGGGAAAATTAGATGAAGCTGAAGAGATAACAGGGTCTGACTATATGTGATTTTTATAGGCCATTGTAAAGACTGCTTTTTATTATGCTTCAGGTGGACAACAATGAAGGGTTTGCGTTAAAGAATGACATTTAGATTTTTTTTAAAATAAAACCAGTCTCTGTGCTATACAGAGAACCACATAATATTATATAAAATTTCAAGAGAAAACACACAGACAGTAGACTATCAGATGAGAGACAGTAATAGCTTGGACCAGAGTGGTAATAGTGGAAGTTCAGTGTAGCTGAACTCTGGATATATTCTCAAGTTGACAACAAGAACATAGTATAAATACTAGTTGGAGGGTATTGCAGATGTCACAGTGAGAATTGGCTAAAGACTTTTTTGTGACTGCTTTGACTTTTCTTAAGAGATATAAAGATATTACACCTAAGAGTAAGGATTAAGAGAGATCTGTCAACTGCTTACTTAACTAAGCAATCTACCTGGAAATTCAGTTTTGCTAAGCATCTCGTTTCCTGTTGTTGCAGCAGTAGGATGAGGAAGCTAGGAGCACAGACTCTGGAGTCGGACTGCCTCAGCCAGGAAACGGCTCCGTTACTTGCCTTTTGCCTCAGTAGTTAGGTATGTTCCCTACACCTATTTCCTTACTTGGTAAAGAGGAAAATAATAGCATCTACTTCAAGGCATTATTTTAAACTGAAACAAGCTAATACATATAAAGTGCTTAGAACAAACTTCAGCATGTAATTATTATATGTATGTTGAACACCGTTATTGCATGTTAAATATAATTAGTGAATTATATGCCACAAATCCATTCTGAAATAAAAGCAAAGATAGGTGTACTATGATACTACTTTCTGAACCAAAAACATTTCAAGAGAATTTCAGGTTTTTACTTACACAGATGACTTCCCATTACGAGGATCTTTGAATGTTGTTGTTCTTGTGTTATGATCAACAAAATACCTAACACCTTCCCGAGTATACCTAATTTCCCAGCCTTCTGGCAAGGGTTCTTCATTCTGCAAACTAAAACATAAATGTTACATTCACAGGTAAATATTGTCTAGGCCCTCAAAGTTCAGTGATTCTATTTGCACATATTGATAATGATTTACGTAAAGCTGTAGTGTATATACGTACCCTTGAGTTCTTGGGTCTTCCCATTGAGTTGTTTTTGTATTATGATTCACAAAGTATACCCTGTCTGTTGAATCCACTCTTTTTTCTAAAAAATAAAATGAGTGTAACATTTAACACTTATTTGGTGTAAATATATATTTTATAGCTATTTTTACCAACACAATCTCAGCTTACCCCAGCCTGGTGGTAAAGGTCCATATGGGTCATTTTCTGCAGTTAACATTGAAGCCTGATTGGTGAAAGCATTGGAGTGAAAAGTAAAATAATGGCATTTTAATATAAAAACAGAAAGAAGCTATGCATTTAGCAGAGTCACATCTTAAATTTTTTTTTAAAAGTATGATAAAGGAAAATAAACCGTAATTCTAAGACACCAAGTTCTCTATAAATGTCATGAGCTAAAAGCATCAACCAACTGATCAAATTATGGTACTTTTAATGGGGGATATTATTTACTTGACATTAATTGTCACAGTGCTCTTTAAAACAAATGTTCATTAATAAAACCAATAAATTTCAGAATCAATTTTACAAAAATAAACTTTTATCTTTTACTTAGTACCTTTTGTATACTCATATATAAAAACAATTTTTATGTATGCATATTACATTATAATTAGATAGCTCTACCAAAGCTGTCTTCCTTCTCAATTGCCCTTTACTTTTTTTTTTTTTTTTTTAAACAATCTAGACCCTAGAAGTGAGGCTCAGAGAGCAGCAGTTCTATGTGCTCAAAATAACAGACATGATGCACAACAAGGATGGGAGAGCTAAGAGGCAGAAAGAACTTGGGTACTCGATGGCACTGCTGAGCCACTGCAGGATCTATACTGGACTCTAGACGTGCTGTTCTATTGAGCTAACGGAACTTCAGTCCTTTAAATGGTAGTCTTATCTGCAGAAGAGCATTTTGTGAAACATAGCTAATTCCATTTCCCAAAAGTTTTTTTGAGCATAGGTAAGTCATACAGAAACAAAAATACATAGTATAATTTCTTGTATGACAGATACACATTGAGCATTCCTAATCTGAAATTCTCCAAAACCTGAAAATTTTTGAGACTGTTTATATGTATCAGAAATATTTATTAAAGATTAACTAAAAAATATCCTGAATCGGATTTTAGAAAATCACCAAAGTAGAAGAGAGCAAATGCCTGAGGGAACAAGTGCATTTTTAATTACCGAGTAGAGGTATCGCTGGTTGAACTGTTGCATAGCTCCCTGCAGCTGGTTTCGCTGAGATTGCCACTGTTCAAAATTTCGAACAGATTCCATGGTAGGCCGCTGCCATGTTGTTGTTCTGGTGTTATGATCCACATAATAAACTCTTCCACGATCATCAACTCTTCTTTCCCAGCTACCACAAATAAAATAATCAATTATAAAAATGAATTCTTTCAATATAAGAAACTTAAAAGGAAGTTAATACTTCACTCAAGTAATTTAAAAATCAGTCTAAGACATAAAAAAATCTGAAAATACATATTTTTATCATTAAAAAATCATGAAATATGTATGAAAAACCATGTATGTATGAAATATGTATGAAAAATCATGTACGAAAAACCATGTATGTATGAAAAACCATGAAATACATATTTTAGCTAAATTACCATTCTATCACTAACATGACCTCTAAAAAACTGCCTTACAAAGAGACAACTGATTCCACAATTTCAGTCTCAACCCTACTACCTTTCTTCCCTCTTTTTTTTGATAAGGATCTACTGAGAGGGCTTGCTTACATTCCAAGCAAACTGTTCTTTGACCACTGCCATTTTCAAGACATCACTTCAATTCTTTGTTGCTTTGTGACTTATCTTCTCCTACTGCTGTACTCCTGCAAGTTATCTCCCTATACTGCCCATAGAACCATGTCATTCCACTCGCCACAGTGCCCATCTACCTTTTCAGTTTCATCTTCCTGAAATCCATCCACCCATATGACAAAGAAACAACCACCTCTTGTTTTAAGTACGTCATGTGCTTTTCTTAGGCTTTCTTCCAACATTCCAGAGAAACACAAGGTCCATTCATATTTTTCTATCAACCATAACGTTGCTCAGACTCCAGGGTTGAGTTCAACTCTGACTTTTTCCCACATATCTGCCACTTAAGTTTTTTGGCATTAATTTACAACTATTAACAATTATCTTAGACTCCTTTCGGCTATTAATTTTAGACCCTGTAAAAATCATTATTAAAAATACAGTGGGGTCAAACAACTCATATGTATATCAGCAAAATTATATTATTTATAAGATTTAATGACATAAAGAAACATCAGAATTGTTCGGTGTTATGACAAATATCTACAAAGATAGCTTCAACTCAACTTACATTATTTTATGCCTAAAGTTAGTAGGTTTTAAATTAGTAAAATAAGCATGAAGCTCTGAGTTTTGATTCCCAGTACCATAAAAAAGTTTTAAAAATTACTAAAATATTTTTATAAAAAAATTACTAAAATATTTTATTACATAATAAAGTTCATATTATTAGCTTATATTTCAAGGTCATTTACAAAATGATCTTCCTTTACCTTTGTATTCTTTCATAACTATCCCTCTCACACTGATAGCTCATTTAACTATATCATTTACATTCCTCCCATAGAAATTTTGCCTATACCTGGGATATATTTTTCACTATATTTGAAACTCAGAGTGTCTGTCCCTCCAGATATGTTTCCCTCTCCTTCCCCTTTTTTGGAGATAAAGAAAGTACTCAGGCCTTGATCCTACAGTATTAAATAAGAACTTATTAGAAAACATAGACCTGATATTGTGATAAGGTTCATTTTAATTACAGGATCACCACATTATGGTCACTCATTTAACCCATATGTTTGTAACTATTACATGGGGTTCATTTCACTACAACTACTGTCCAGAAATTTAGTGGGGATTATCTTAAATTTTATCTGAAGAGCCTAATATGTTATGCTGTACTAAATAAACATAAAACTTTTAATCAAGTGTGTGATTTCACAAATATGTGTGGTAAAAACACATGTGTGATAAAAATACAACTAACAATGCATAAAGATACTACATTACCCTGGAGGCAAAGGTTGTGGTCTCTCCCATGTGGTAGTTCGAGTATTATGATCTACATAATAGGTTCTACCATGAGGATCTTTTCTCTGCTCCCACCTTTAATAAAAATACAAAATAAAGGACAATTAATTAGGACAATGTGAATCAGGAAAACTAAAAATTAAGTTTTACTTCACACAGCCACATACATACACACACACACACATATATGATAAAGATATTTGTTTTATCAAGGCTTTGTGGTCTTTAATCTCCCAATTATTCCCTCTTTATAACAGTACTTAGGAACTCAAATGATAACTAGTTAGTAGAAGGGGATGGATATATAAAACTTTTAAAGTTTTTCATTTTAAAATCTCCAAATTATTAGAAAACAGAAAATATAATTAAGAATAGAAGACTATCAGCCTAATATCAAGTCCAAGCCACAAGTCATTAAGTAGTATCATTTCACCTACGATTTCAAAAATACACATGTAAAGGCTTTTTTTTTCCACATGACAATTGTTCCATGACAATCCTTTGATCTTTGTGCACATAGTTTCTTACTGTGTTCATCCATTCTGCTTTTGGTTTTGGCAGACCTCTGAATTTAAGGATATCACAATTTTATCTTTTTCCTGTTCTGTCTCAAAGACTCCCTATCTTTTATTTTCCCCACTCTAATTTTCTTCTCTATCACCTGTTTTTTCTTCTCTACTAATATACAGAAGAAAAAAACAAAAAAATAAATTAAAACCCAGTATTTTTTTAGTTCCTCTTGACTTTGATTTTAGTAAAACTGTAAAGTAAAACAAGTGGAAAATACTTTATTTTCACTTAAACACAGAAGCCCAGTTAAATTTAATTGATTCTCAGAGGCCTTAATTTATTAAATTGTTTTACTCAGATTATCTTCATACACTAAGGTCATATACAAGCTACTGATACTAAATCTCTTCCCTAAATTAGGATACACTTAGCTATATACACAACAACACACAGGCACAAAATAGTAATTCATTTAAATTATATCTAACAAACCTAAGTCATAAAAGGTTTAACTAGTAACCATGAGCAATAAAGATCCCTAAATTCACAATTACTCAGAATCACAGAAATCATTAAACTTATCAATTAAAAAAAATCATTGATATAAAATTTTAAATCAATGTTCATGCTATTCTGCACTGAAAAAAATGTAGAAATTCCTTTGAAAGCATTTCACCAAAAATAACCTGGAGGCTCACATTTAGTTCATTTCTTTTAAGAAATTTTACAGAACTTAAACATGAAACTAGATTTTAAAGACATTTCAGTAATATGCATAGCATACCTGTATATCAATGATGTATTTACCCATTTACCTGTATGCACGTTTAAGTAATAAAAACAAATGAACCACCTAGTAAGTTGATCAAGTTTCAAGAACTTATTAATGGTACTTTTGTTATTTTTAGGTATTAGTCTCTATAGTCATTCCTTAAATTTTTATTGCCATTCTATAGTGATATTCCCTGGTTGCAACTTCTTCCATAGAAATACCTTTTAATATTTCACATTTATCTTTAATTGGGAGCAGGGGGGAGTTTACCAGAAATTGAACTCAGGACCCTGCACTTGCCAGACAGGTCTTTGTGTCACAGAGCTGTATCAATGGCCCTAAATTTATCATATATATATATATATATATATATACACACACAAACATGTATTTCCAGTTTAATACTTACTCTCTTAGTTATATAATTATACACACCTTTACACAGTTTAAACTGTCATATAGTGTATGGTGCTATTTCCGAAAAAAAATGCCTACTGTTTCATTCTGCATACTCCAAAGGCAACATTTTCCAATGTTTTATTCTATTCTTTGAACTCACGATGTAGCCCAGGCTGGCCTTAAATTCATGGTGAACTCACTATGTAGCCCAGGCTGACCTTAAATTCATGGTGATCCTCATTCCTCAGCCTCCTAAATGCTGGGATTACAAGGCTGCACTACACCTGACTACCTCCTTTTCTTATTAATATGCTTAACTTACTATTACTTAGTTTCAAACATAATGTACTAACTTCTGATTGGAAAGATAAAGGTGTAGGTCTCTTTCCTGAGTATATATATAAATACCCTCCTTCCAACTGATATAAATATATATATATGTATAGTACCTTGCATTATAACTATTATCTGTAAACTGTCCTGACAGCTAAGCCATAGAATATGCCATAATTTCTTTTTCAAAAAAGTACTTCTAGCCAGAATAAGCTGCTCATCTGTCATTTGCTTATTTTCTCTGTATGCATGAATTAAACCTCCAATACTTTTCCAGTAGTATCAATACTCTCTGAGAATGTTCGATCTCATTACTGATACACCTGGCTTCTGATTAGCTTTGTCTAGAGGGAGTGCAAGGCCTACTGCCAGGCCTCCGAGTGCTTCCCCCACCACAGACAGGTAGGTCCAGGCACTTCTCTCATGCCTGTCCTTGCTGACTCCCTGCTTCCTGAATTCCAAGTCTTTCACTTTCATTATCTGGTTTTGAAGAAACATTGAGTCTTAGTTTCCTAAAGCGAAGACATAGGAACTTTTGGAAACCTAGGATTATGGGAACATATTTCTTTTATGTGCACACTCAACAGTGTAGATGGATACAAAATTCTAGCTTGCATATAATTTTCCTCAACATTTATACAGATATGATAAAAAATAAGGTGACTACTTAATTTTTTAAAAATTTATTGCAGTGAAAGATACATCACCATTAGCTCCCTCAAAATATTACTCCTTGCTTCAAAAACACTTGTTCTTGCTGCTCTTAAGTGGTTCTAGAAATCCTCTTCTGGGTCTTTAGTGGAGCTCTCATGGCTGCCCTAATGTCCTGAATTGATTCAAAACATTTACCTTTTATGATCATTTTGACTTTGGCAAGCAGCCAAAAGTCACACAGTGTCAGATCCAGTGACTAAGACAGATGCCGTGTTATGTGTTATATGATTTGTATCTGTGTATCCCCCAAGAGCTCCCTGCTCTCAGATGGGGAGATGATGGGGCCACAGCTGGAAGAGGCGGGTCACCGGGGGCATGGCCTGGAGTGGGTATCTTCCTCCTTGGCTCCCCCTTCTCTCTACTCTCTGGCTGCCATGACCTGAACTACATTCCTCCACCAGGCCCTTCCACCACGCTGCTGACCATGCAAAGACAGAATCTTCTGAAACATGAGCCAAAATAAACCTCTCCTACTTCAACTTGTTGGTGTTAGGTATTGAGTCCCAGTGTCAAGAAATTGACAAAGACATGAGGAAACACAATGACATTTTCTTTGAGTTTTTATGGCAGAAATAGCCATAAAAGAAATGAAGCATGATATGGACCTGAGCAGAATGAAACCGTCTGCCCATTTCTCAATTATGCCTTTTTCTATATACATTTCTTAACCACTGTAATAAGCTCTTTTAACATTCAGAGTTCACTGTACTGTTCCTGGATACCAAGAGCTAGCACAAGTCCATCAAGATCAAAAAATATAATTAATATCACTGTGATGTTGAATGTTGATTGATACGCTTGTTTTTGCATGAGAATTGGGTGATTTCCATTGAGAACTCTAACCATGACCTCAGGATCATAACCACGGACTCAAGCTTCACATTCTGTGATGTTTCTTTACTTCGTGGAATCTGGAAGTGCGTGGTCAGCTTCCAACGAAACTGGCAAAATTTCACGTTAATGGTTCTTTGCAACTGCTCTCAACTATAGCGCACAACTAGAAACCCCTTTTCCATCTCCATGGTTCATCCTCCCTGTTTCCTATCATCTTTCATTTTGTTTTTTAAATTATATTTGGGGTTTCTTGTATAAGAGAATCCATGTGATATTTAACCTTCAGTGTTTGATTCCACTTAGTTTTATTTATTTTTTTGGTACCAGGAATTGAATGTGGCCTCACACTTGCCAGGCAGGTGCTGTGCCGCTAAGCTGTATCACCAGCCTGCTTAGTTTTATAGTCTCAAGGTACATTCATTTTCCTAAAGACGACTCGAATTTATCCTTCTTTATGGCTGAGTAGTACCCTACTGTGTATATATAAACCACATCTTCTCCATCCATTCATCTGTTAATGGGTGGGTAGGCCTCTTCTACGATTTAGTTATTATGAGTTGTAAAGCCATAAAGACAGGTATGCATTCATCACTGTAATATGATGTCTCTAACTCATTTGGAAAGATAACTGAAAGAGGTTTAAGCTGGGTTAAGTGGAAATTTTATTTTTAATTTTCTAAGGAATCTCTATACTGATTTTCCACAATGACTGCACTAGTTTACATTCCCACCAACAATGAAGAATTCCTTTTCCCCTACAACTTCACCAGCATTTGTTCAGCATTTGTTTTTATTTTCATTTCTCTAATAGCTAAGATCATGCACATTTCATGTACCCACTGGTTGTTGTATTTCTGCATTTGCAGTATCTCTTTATTTTGATTGTCCACTTTTTGACTGGACCTTCTATTAGAGGGATAATTTTTAGTTCCCTACACATTCTACATATTTGTTCTCTATCTGAGAAGTAGCCAGCAAATTTTTCCCCTATTGTGTTTTTCTCTTCACTCTGTTCTTTCTTTGCTGAGTAGAAGCTTTTAAATTTGATATAGTCCTACTTGTTGGTTGTATTTCTTAAGCAAAGAGGGTTCTGTTCATAAAATCTTTGCATACACCTGTACCTTCAAGAGTTTTACCTATTTTATCTCCCAGTAGATTGTTTCTATTTTAATATCTAGGGCTTTGATCCATTTTGATTTTAGTACAGGTTAAAAGATATGGGGCTAGTTTGATTCTTCTGCATATGGAAACTAGTTTTCTCCAGAATCATTTGTTAAAGAGGAAGTCTTTTCTCCAGTGTTTATTTTTGGCTCCTTTATCAAAGATCAGATGCCTAGAGCTGTTTCTACATCCTCTGTTCTGTTCCATGGCTGTACATGTCTGTCTTCATGCCAGTACCAGGCTGTTTGTATTACCATAGCTTTGCAATATAACTTGAAATCCAGTATTGTATGCTTCCTGATTTGTTGCCCAGAATTGCTTCTGCTATCCTGGAACTCTTGGTTCTAGATAAACTCTAGGATTGTTTTTTCTAGTTCTGTGAAGAACGCTATTTGTATTTTGATTGGGATAATATTAAATCTATATGTCATTTTTGGTAACATGGCCATTGTGACAAAATTGGTTCTGGTTATTCAGAACAGTGGATGTCTCTCCATTTTCTTATATGCTCTACAATCTCTTTTTTAAGAATGTATAGTTTTCATTATAGAGGTCTTTCACTTCCTTGGTTAATTCCTATGTGTGCAAAAAATTTTTGCTTTTTTGGGTTTTTTCTGGAAACTATTGTAAATGAGAATGTATGCTGACTTCTTCCTCAGTGGGTTCCTTGTTGGCATACTGATTTTTGTATCCTGCTATTTTGCTAAACTTAAAGATTAATTATGTAAGTATAGTTTGATTTCTTTCTTACACATATTTTGTTCATTGCCTTTTCATGCTCTAGCTAAACTTTCCAGTCTTATATTGCATAGGGGTGGTCAGAGTCAACACCCTCATCTTGTTCCTGACTTTAGCAGAGATGCTTTCAATTTTTCCCAATTTAGTGTGATACCGGCAGTGCGTCTTCCATAAATGGTTTTTATCAGTTTGAGATAAGATCGTTCTATATCTATTTTTGTCAGTGTTTTTGTTATGAATGTATGCTGGATCATGTCATAGGCTCTTTCTGTGTTGAGAAATTTTGTTTTTGTTTGTTTATATGATGTATTATTTTTTGATTTACACATATTTGACGTGTTACATTTTTTAATTTACATTTGTTGAACCATCCTTGCACCTGAGGGATGAAGTCAACTTGGTCATGGTATATGATCTTTGTAGTGATTTGTTACATTCTGTTTGCTAGTATCTTTTTGAGGATTTTTGTGTCTATCTTTACTAAGGGGATTAGCTTATAGGTTTTAGTCCTAGACTTTTCATTCTTGGTAGGGTTTATTAATACCTCTATTACATTTTTTGCTGATCTATTTAGGTTTTTATATATTCTTGGTTCAGTTTTGGTAATTCATATGTGCCAAGGAATTTATCCACTTTTTCCAGGTTTTATAGTTAATTGGAATATAAATTTTCAATATAGTTTTTTATACTCCTCTAGATTTTGGTGGTGTCTGTTTTGACCCTTGTTCAGTTCTAACTATATTGATATAGGCTTTTTCTTTTCTTCTTTTTGATAAGTTTGGCTAAAGGTATATTAATCTTTGATTCATTGATCTTTTGTGTTTAAATGCTGACCATAATCCATCATTGCATCTCATCATCTAAAAAACACTTGTCTAAATTACTGCAAATGTTTCCAGTACGAATATCACAAATGTGGCAAGACGCAGGCTGAAGCATTTATCTGACTCCACAAAACTAAGCTAAATGTTTTAAACCAAAATGCCTGCTTCTTGCATAATAAAACAACCTGGTGGTTTAACTCCTTAATTCCTAATCTGTCCATGATCATTGTAAGTATGCTCTCCATAAACTAAAAATATGATTAGGCTTTTTTATTTTATTTTGGCAATATAGTGGATTAAAGCCAATGCCTTCACACTGAGCCACACCCCCAATTCTCTCTTATTTTTGAGACCACGTCTCACTACAATTGCCCAAGCTGGGCTTGAACTTGCTTGAACCTCTAGCTTCAGTTTCCCAGAGTGATGTGATTACAGGTGTCTGCCACCACAGCTGGCTTTAAAATTCTTTAGTGTTTACTCACGCTTTCCAGAAAAAACTTCTCCTAAACTTTTGGCAGACACACAAAATTCTTCACAGCACTGTTTATTCTTCAACATTATATGCCTTGCTTCTGGAAATGCTGAATTTAAAACTACAACAAAATACTAATTCCTGAGTTCAGTATACTCATTTCATGGATGTTAAGAGATTTTAATATGCAGTTCTGAGTATCAAGAGCCTCCATTACTTGTTTCACTAACTTTTACACTTCTTTCAGGAACTCAGGAGTTATTCTTTGACCTCACAGCAAAGTAACTCCTCTTCTCTATCTTCTGTATGTTCCTTCCTCGCAGCATTCTAAACAAACCTCTGGCACAACTTTAACTGAACTGTAGTCACTGTTTGTTATACCGTCATTAGCAATGGGGTTCCTGATAGAACTCATGTCTTTCAAGCCTGCGTCACATTATTTGACACAAGAGAGACTGAGGATAAATGACTAAATTATCAAAAGCATGAAGCACAGGACAAGAGATTTTTGAGGGGGAGGTGGAAGATAACATAGGGTCTGGATTATCTGGTGAAAAAAGAAGAGATGATTTCCATAAGAAGCTGCAGATAAGCTCAGAGAAAGGCCTGGTCTAGACATATACACAGATTTAACTACTGAAGTAACACAGAATACAGTGCCTAACAGGGTAAGCACACGCAGGAGAAAGCCAAAGGCTGAAACCACAACAAAGTGGTGGGCACAACAAAGTATCAGATGAGCCAGTAAAGAGCACTGAGAAAAACAATTCCAAAAATAAGAATGAAATATGGATACAGTTATTATGACAAGAAAATGAAGGCAATTAGAGTGCTCTAATTTTAACAACTACGTTCTGACGACTGCAAGCTGCATTGAAAGTACTCTGTCTATACTCGTTATGACAGCACTTTGAAACTATACTGAAGACAGATGTTTTGAAGTCTAAACCTGTACATAAGCTTCTTGAAGGCAGAAACAATGAATGATTATTAGTAGTTGTATCAATGTCAAGCAGTGTCAGAGAAAAGGAAGTCAATATGGAAGAAATGATCAAATGGGATTAACACACAGGATACTCTATTAAGAAAATCACAAGGAGCTAAATAATGGCAGAGGGAAATTTAAAGGAGGGTTAAGAAAAACTAAGCAGCAATAAAAACCTACGTTTGTACTAGAGCCAGTTGTAGCCTTATGTTACTATGCTCAGCACTTAAATATTAACTGAGCAAAGAATGGCTAACTGTTCTCAAGTGTCAGGTCTGTGAAGCAGACCACACAGGAAGCTAGCGAAACTTTGGTTATTTCACAGATTATCATGGTTGCTTTTACCAAAAAGTAAAAACCAAATCAAGAGGATCTTATAAATTAACAGATCAGCATTTTCCTTTCCCTTGCTCAACTAGATGAGCAATTGCTTTTAGTTCCAAAAAGTATCTGTGTTGGAACAAATAAATCATATGATTCATATTCCAATTTAGATTTCAAATAGTTGAACAACAGAAATATTTTATATGCATATTCCCTAGTCATGTATCATCAAAAAGTTGCCATTTAAATAGATGTCAAACATTCAAAAAGAACTTTGAACATACCCGGACGGCAAAGATTCTGTGCTGGTACTGCCAGACTGCTGTCGTACAGCTTCCACACACCCATCTGGTTGCCTTAATTTGTCAAAAGCAGCACTAGCTCCAGAATTAGAGGAGTCAGGAACTAATATTCTCCTAACATCAGATTCTGTTTCTGTACTGCAGGAAGGAATACATTCACCACGTTCTGAGGAAGCTGCCGGTATCTCTCGAATGGGAAGATCTTCTGTGGCAGCTCTAGTGCAACTTGAAGTTAAAGTGGTTTCTTCAGGTGCTTCAGGAATATCCATGGCGGAAGCATTATCAGTTGGTGCAGATGAGGATGATTCTCCATTAACTAAAAAGGAAAAATTAGTAAGGTGAGCCATGAAGTAACAACAAATTGCCCAATTGTCCAATCAATGAATTACACTTCTTCAGAACTTAATTCAGACTGAACAATGTGCAAGCGCTGGTGAACACAAAATAGGACAGAAATTATATCCCTCACAGCTCACATTTTAGGGATAAATATATAAATGGCAAAATTATATAACTGTATTTATTTAATAATTTATAATTACATAAAATTTACATATTTTGATTATTATATATTCATAATATGCTTGTGGCACATATTTATATATACTTTTATTTTATCCACACACATATATAAATAATCTTAACTACAGGAAAGAAAAGCCAGTATTTGGATAATAAATGCTTTCCTTCAATTCTTAAGAGAAAGTCCGCATGAGTTATATTAAACTTTAAAATGATACCTTTCAATGTTTCTTTTTATTTATCAATGGGAGCTAATAAATTCTTTTAAAATTTTGTGTAGCAGCAAATACACAATGGCATTAATCCTTAAAACACTGCTACAAGGGACCACAAAAAGAACTGTTCTATACTTTCTGAAGATATAACCCATTAGTAAAACCCAGTGACAGTTTTCTTAATTTTCATGTTAAGTGTAACTGATACATTTCAACTATATACCACTTCAAAAAGGAGTCAAATTATAAATGCAAGGAGAATAACTTACTGAATAAAACCTATAGAAGATTATATATCAACGTTCTAATGGAAATAATAGAGGTAGACAAAATTAGACTAAGAGAATCTTTGATTTTTCTTTTTAAGAAAGAACAAGACTTAAATAGTACAAAGTACAGAAGAGTATGCTATGAAAGGAATCAAATGGTATGTGAAAAAGTAACAGAATAAATATCAAGCACTGTACCAAACATGGAGCGAATGGCTGGAAGGTTAAAAAAATCAACAAAAAATATTTAGAGAACTACTCCATACTCAACACTTAGGATTCATGGAGAAATTAGAGACTATGCAGGACTGAATTCTCATTTCTTTATGATACTTGCTTGCAAACATTATTTCATTGAAATTTCATTCCTTCATGATGTGAAATTAATTCCCACAAAAGGACTATCAATAGTAGTTCCAAGGCAAAACAGCAACAACAGAACTTTACATAAAGAGCAGTATTTTAGGAAAGATATAATCCAGTCCAAGAACAGTCATAAATCTTTGTGTATACTAAAACATAGCACATGAAACACAAACTGTTAGAAACACAAAAAGAAAATAAAATTTTACCAGTCTGTCAAGGCAAAACTTCTCTTCCAAATGTATTACATAATTTAACAGCAGATGCTCTCAGCAATTCTTTTACCTGTCTTTACCACTCTACCCCATTCCTCTGTATCTTTCTTACAACTACTGCAACAGCTTCCTAATTGGTCTCCTAACCCTCCTCTCTTGTCTGACTCAATCTAATCTTCCAACAGCAGCAGAAGCAATCCTTTAAGACAGATCTTTTCACTGCCCTGATTAATCATCTGAATGCTGTCCTTATGGAAAGCGGAATAAATACTAATGTCTTTAACACAGCCCAAGACAGCAATTCTGTACAGGCCAGCCCACAGCTACATCTGACTTCTCATGAGGGTTGTCTTTTTGTACCTTAAATGGAAAAACTCTTCCCACTTCAGGAATGTGTACTTACTGTTCCTACAGTCTCAGAGTATTTCATGACTTGCCCTTTTTCATCATTCCAGTTCACTCATCAAATACTCAGAAAGGCAGTCCCTGAGTATCTTATATAATGTTGTACATGTCCTGACCTCTTACTCAATATTATGTTTCTTTTTCTTTCTCTTCCTCTGAAATTATTTAGTTTTTTTTTTTCATTAAGGTTGGAGTACAAAAGCTTGGGCAAACTTGTTCACTCTTGTATTTCTTTTTGTTTTTTATAATTTTTTTTATCTTTAAAGTAGTAAAATACCACAGAACAACACGGAACAAAGCCAACTGAGACAGTGTAGTGAAATTGGTATAGAACTTCACAGCAGGTTACTGGGGTAACAGTAATAAGTACCATACTATATCTCATTTTCTTTACAATAGTTGTTCTTTCAATCAGGTATAGCAAAATCAAAGGAAATACAGAACAATATAGAACTTATCAAAACACAACAATGAATAGAGCAATACCATTAATCAGAACAAAGGCAAAACAGTGATAAAAATATTTGCCTTCAAAGAGATGGTAGACGGAAATCCCCTTATTTGCTATATTGTATATCGTCAGCCTTGCAAGAGAGACTCAGATCTCTGGCTCCCACTTGCTACTGGGGGAGGATGTGTGTGTGTGTGTGTGTGTGTGTGTGTGTGTGTGTGTGTGTGTGAATATGGATGTTTGAATCTCAGCCGCTTACCAGGGAGGTGAATTGGTTGCTTGGTTTCCCAGTGCCCTAAGTTCCAACATGGCATGGGTATCAGGAAATGCTGATGGTTCTTGCTCTGGGGCAGCCGCGGCTTGCTGTGTGTGCCACAGCCACGTCCCAGGGCTGCAAGCTGCTTGGTTTCTGAGCACCCTAAATTCCAACATGACCACTCTAATCACAAATAAACACTATATTTTTAGAGAAGCTGACATGCACAAAGCACAAAAGATTTACAGTAGTACAATCACATGTGTATATTCTATGATTCAATAAAACCAAAAACAAAATAAAATTTATTGAAATATTTTTTAAATGTCTGGCAATATGCTCTATACTTTTCAGATTATTTAATCCTCACAATACAACGCTCCAATCCAAATCCAACATTATTCACATTTTATAGGTTAGAAAATTGGTTCTCATATGTTCACTGAAATGATAATTTGCCTATATTCCTAGCACTCTGGGAGTTTGAGGAAGGTGGACTGAAAGTTTGAGCCCAGTCTAAATTTAGTGGAGATCTTGTATCAAATAATTAATTAATTAATTAATTTTTCAGCCCAATTTTTCAGTAAATCTAAAACTGTTACTTTCTTTCAATAATTCAGTAAGTTGGTTATCCAATATTGCTAGAACTCTATTAAGATACCACACACTTATTTTTGATTGTAGCGTTTACTTTTCATATATATCAGTGGCCCTCAAGTAGGAAAAAATGTGCCTCTCAAGAGACATTTAGTAATGCCTAGGGATGTGCTGCCCACAACTAAGGGTAAGGGAGATGCTCCTGGCACCTCCTGGTCTGGAGTCATTCTAAATATCATACAATGCACAGCATGGCCCCCTAAGACAAAGAACAGCCTAAAGTGTCAACAGTGCTGAGGCTGAGAAACTGATAATGTACATACCAAAACTCCCGGCAGAGTCCAGCATGCAGTATTTATGCAAAATGCATATGTATCAACAAATGGTTACAAGAATGACTGAACAAATTCTCTCTTTCTCCATCTCTCTCACACACACAAAGGAAAGAAGGGAAGAGAAACAATAGAAAGGAAGAAGAACAGGACTATAAGCACACAGATCAAGATCTATAGAGAATCATATTTAGGCAAATAATTAAAATTATTATGTAATTTATTACATAATAATGTAATTATATTATGTAATTCTATTACATTAATGTTTAAACTACTCTCAGTTCTAAGTGTACCTATATATGTGATAATAATTAAAATATTATGTGATAGGTATGATAATGAAAGCTTATGCAAAGTATCTCATCTCTTCTTCTACAAATATAAGACCATATCCTATATCCAAAAGTCCACACATATCCTTTAACTTTTCTTTTCTTTTCATCTTAAAGAAACAGGTCTCACTATGTAGTTCAGACTGGCCTTGAACCCACTACATAGCTCAGGCTGACCTTAAACTTGTTGTGATCCTCCTGACTCAGCCTCCTGCCTTAGCCTTTGTGCTGGGTTACAGACATGCTTCACCAAGCCAGGTTGAGATCAGATTTTGAGACAGGAAGCAGGGAGCAATTCAGACATCAGGCTCACAGAGACCACAGAACTACCTTATTTCACCCAAAGTGATGCCCGCAATGCGCATTCAATAGACCCTACCTCTTAAAGGTCCTATCTTTCTCACTGTCACATTAAAACCATTCAATAGACCCTACCTCTTAAAGGTCCTATCTTTCTCACTGTCACATTAAAACCATTCAATAGACCCTACCTCTTAAAGGTCCTATCTTTCTCACTGTCACATTAAAACCATTCAATAGACCCTACCTCTTAAAGGTCCTATCTTTTCTCACTGTCACATTAAAGATAAAACTTCCAGCACATGAACCTTTGAGGGGCAAATCACATTTGACCATAGCAGCAGAGAAAACATTAAAGAACTTGTATTTATACACAGAATATGTACTCCCCAGTCTCATCCCCACAGCCCCAACCACAAAAGCTGATTTTAACTTTAAAAAAAGAGCATCACTTTGTACCATCATCTTAAACAGATAAGGACTATTTGTTCCTTAAAAAGATACCTGAAGTCATCCTCCTAGTAAGGGGTGGGCAACCATACAAAAAGACTTCAGTTAAGTGCTTGCTAGTAACACAGGGTTCCGGAAGCCTTTGTAAACCAGTCAATGGAATGATGACTATTGGATTGTTTTGTCAAACGACTCCAACAATAGTCAAAGGAGGTGAAAAGGGAGGGGACGTATCATTTGAAGGTAATTGGTAGTATAAAAAATTAGGATTACCCCTTTGAAATATACAAACTACACACATCAAAGTGAACAAGGAAACAGAGTACAAAGCAGAAAGCCACAAAGCTGGATGTCAGTTATACCTCTTCTACTTCCTAGCTATGTGACCTCTGGGTTTCAGTTCCCTCATCACAGAAAAGGGAAAAATATTGGTACCTATTGCAGGGTCCCTGTAAGAATCAAATCCATTAATGGATACACAGTTTTTGGAACACGTACAACAAAAACATTAGCTATTAACAGCATTATCCAGATTGTCACAGGTTTCCTTATGAATGCTGTGAGAATTCTTTATGATGGAATTTTCATTTCTGGTTTCTCATGTGTGCTTTATTTTTACTTTGAAATTTCAGGCAAAGATAACCAAGGAAGCAATATATGAAGTAAATTTATACTTAAAGGAGAGACTATAAAGTGGCGTGCTGCAGAGCACAGATTTGACAATGAAGAGAGCCTCAGTTAATGCCTTCTTTTTACATCAATATTCAAATTTGGCCAAACATTAAAACATGCAATAAATGGTGAAAACACACTTCTACCAACCTAAATCCAACACCTACATATTTTAGGAATAAGAGCTAAAACCCTTTAAATTCATATACTTTATATGGAGGGAGGTGATAAGAAAAACAAAGGCAGTAAAAAACTTCCTGAAGTGAGCATTCAGTATTTTCATTTTATGATTTTTATGAATTAGAAGTGGACTTAAGAATGGAATGGACTTAACCATTCTGAATCCAAAAATAATCCCACAGACACACCAATTCATTTATTTGGTCATATGAGGTGAACAAGCTTTGAACTTTTTATTGTTTATGTTTACAATCTCTTTGAAGAGTTCATAAAGAAATTACACTATTTAAAATGAAGATTTTAAAGTGTATGGATAATTAGGTTTTTTCCTCTCTTTTTAAAGCATGGATTACTATTTGATAACTTTAAAATCTCCTAGGCTAAAAAGCAATGGATTTATGTCTCACTGTGAAGAACTCATACTCAGGTAAGTACCTTTGGCTATCTGTAATTTTTAATTGATATGTACTATGATGTTTATATCATTCTATACTGGAAAATAGATAATATAAAGCAGAGTTTTATGAAATTCTATTGTGTAGTCTCTCTTGAAATTATGGAAGATGTTATGTTGTTCATATTATGGTGTATTTTCAGACAGGTTCAAACATGGTTATAAAAACCAAATCATCATTAGGCATTCCTTGTACTATAGAGTAATTATTACTCTTCATAAATAAAACTTTCTGATATATATATCAAAATTTTCTCCCAAGTTAGCTACTAAGGCAATAAAAAAAATTATATACCAGGAGACAATCATTCATTACTAACTAACAAACCAATGAATTCATTAAAGCTCTTTCAGGAATCCATTTCATTTCAGGAATTAAATAGTGTTTTGTGGAATAAAATCAAAGAATTTCGCTGCTTAGTGAAATTCATTATGCTTAGTGAAATTCTACATTTTTGGAACATCTTCCTAAGTACATAATCTAGAAAATTTCAAATTTAGAAAAAATTTAGCTGTTGTAATTTTATCACAGAAGAGAAGACTGCACAAAAAGGGAGCACAGGCACAGATAGAAAATTTAGTTTTCATTTAAACAATGTTTCATTAGTAGCCATGCTTACCAGTGTCACTGGTAGGCTCAGATGAGAGTGATTTTGGAGCTGGTGTGTTTTTGGGTCTGGCAGCAACCTGAGACGGAGATGAAGGTGCACTGTCTCCATTAACTATATACAAATGGCATGCGTTTTGGACTACAGTGTTTGTAGGTACATGATTATCTACTCCATTAGTACCTTCAACAGCCAACCTTTAAAAAGAAAAAAGTATCTTACTTCAATGAGTTAAGTACAATTGAACAATTTTTCATCTACATTTTTGTAAATATTTACTAACTTCTTACCATTCGAGTAAAGAGACAGGTAGAAAGATATGCCTGCTTCTATTACATTAATGTTTAAACTACTCTCAGTTCTAAGTACCTATATTGACAGACAAAAAAAAGACATACAAATACACTGAGAGTCCTAATCAATTCAGTCCCTCAAAAATAATACTCAAATTGTACAGTTTATTTAAATCTGAGTAATAACCCATTTTAAATACTCTTAAAAGTAAGTGCAAAAAACTCATGAAATTCTATAAAACTTACAAAAACCAATTCTAAACTTGTAATTTTACTGAGTACTGCAAAAAGCTGAAAACACCTGCAAATACTGATTACAAATTATGTATTTAGTGACTACAATTGTGAGTACACGAGAAAGCTGTTACAGTCCCAAATGATAAAAATTTATAGTATATAAATTAACTTCAAATAAATAAAAACTACAAAATCAGACATCTTAAGTCCTATTGACAGTGAACAGATGTTGGACACTATAATGGAAGTGACCAAGAAAGCTCTTCCAAATATAGAGGACACTATCTACAGAGCACCCTAAATATGTTTTTTTTAAAAAATATAAATCATATCATGTCCCTCTCCTGATTAAAATCCACTACATCTGGGGGGAAAAACACTATAAATTTCCTACCATAGCCTGGAAAGCTCTGGAAAAAACAACCCCATCTCCATCCTATGTCTCAAAGATCTGTTTCTTTTCAAACTCCTACTTGCTTATCTTACAACATAAAAGCAGACACATATTTCACACAGTAATGCATTTTAATCAGCCTAACTTGTGTCCTTTCAGTCATTAATTTTCTCAATACAAATTATAAAATGGACACTAAATATATTTA
The DNA here is from genome assembly GCA_004027455.1 of Hydrochoerus hydrochaeris. Classification (NCBI taxonomy): domain Eukaryota; kingdom Metazoa; phylum Chordata; class Mammalia; order Rodentia; family Hydrochaeridae; genus Hydrochoerus; species Hydrochoerus hydrochaeris. The sequence goes on along the minus strand of PVLA01004556.1, from coordinate 140,397 downwards.
AAGGTAAGTATACATTCTGAAACTAGTTTCCTTTTTAAGTCCTTTGATGCATATTATTTAACAACTATTTAACAGTGATACTATTAATAACACCATAGAGTAATAAAGGTCATATATCTTTTTCAAATTTCCCAAATCAATTTGACAGCAATATATTTTTTACATTTTCAGGTTTTATTTCCACATTTGAAATATAGAGCCTCTATTAATTGTCATGAAATGTGAATGCCAGGAAGTTTTCAAAACAGTACATGATTTTTGTGAAAAACCACAATCTGTAGAAAATTTACCCCCTGGTGATCAACAGGAGAATACCATTCTGGACAACCATAAGATTATTCTGTAGTATCTGACTCTATGTTTTTATAAGACATGCCTGAATAAATTTTTAAAAAGACATTCAATAATGAATGAAGCATTCATTATGCTACACCATTAAGTAAACCCTGAAATATGCTAGGTGACAGTCATGAAGTTCACACACTGTATGAGTCTGTTTACATGAAATTGTTATAATAGACAGATATGTAGAAGTAGAAAGTAGATTACAAAATGCCAGAGGCTGAGAGAAGAAAAGAATGGGAGGGACTGCTGCTGGATATAGCTTCTTTTGGAGAGTGTTAAGAATGTTGTGAAAGCAGAAAGTAGTGACAACATATGAATACACTAAAATCTAATAAAATGAACACTTTAAACAAATGACTTTTACGGTATAACTAAAAAAATTTAAGACTAGTTTTGTAAGAATTCAATGAATAACATGATTTACACAAAAACTTTTTAATTCTGTGGCAAAAGCTAAATAGTTAATCTTTGAAACCTCACAAATGGGAAATGCTATATCATGTTGCCACAAATACTAAAATAAAATACTCTACCTGGTAGTTGTCCTTGCTGAAGGCTCTCCATTTTCATGTAAGGCATCACCATTTTGCTGTATTTCCACTAAACAACAAGAAAGAAAGAAACTACATTTGTATATAATTCCTGTTGATTTTTCCCTTAAATCTTAAAAACACAGAAACTTAGCTTACTGGTTGGAGATGAGGTGCAGCTTGGTAGATTTTCTTGCTCAATCACCAGTCCATCAAGCACAACTGTCAATTCACCAGTTTGCACTATGCCATTCTTGTTCTCCAAGGAAAGTTTTAATTGTTCTTTTACTCTTTCCACTAGAAAAGGGAAAAGCCTCATTTAACAGCTTTTACCACATAGAATACACTTCAGAAATCAAAACTACATTTCAAGAGTTACTCTAATTCATTACTTGATAGCTACACTTGGAAGAAAGTCTTTGAATTTTTAAAGGCAGGCCCTGTTATATTACACCAAGGTTGATCCCTTTCATGACCACTTTAGCGACTCTTCCTTCCCACTCTATGCTTTCTTCACACAGTATAAATGCCAGAGAATATGTAGATACAAACAGCTGCAACAATTGACTAAATATGCTCTTCAGCCCAAAGTCCCAGGGAGGATTCTTGTAGCTGAAGCACAATTTCTGCATGAGAGGCATTAAATTCCAGCTGTGCTATTCACTAATTGTACTCTGAGTAACCTGTTTAAAATTTCTTTAGGCCTCAGTTGTTTCACTACAATGTAACTCAAGAGCTTCAGACTAAAGGGACATTCCTAAGGATCTAATGAGAACCATGCAGGCAGCTCCAATACCATATATAACACATATATGCTAAAAGTATGACAAGAGTTTATTTCTTTGTTATTATATAAAGCTAAATACTTTCCATTACTAGGAATCTAGTATATACTCAAAATTATTTTTCTTCAATTTGTATTCTACAGAATTCATATTAACTATTAACAGGGAATAAGGAGAATGCAAAGTTGACTGCCAAAAAGTACAAAGCCTCAAATAGAACTAAGTTTTCCCTTGGAAACCTACTGCACTGCATGGTGAATATAGTAAATAATATATTGCACATTTTAAAATCACTGGTTTCATTGTTAAAAATAATTTACCTATTATTGTGTGTTAAATAGAATCTCACTGAAAATTCACATGTTGAAGTCTTAACCCCCAACTCTTCAAAATGTAACTAATTGGAGAAAGGATCTTTAGAGGTAATTGAGTTAAAATAATGTGGTTAGGGTGGGCCATAATAAAAATGACTGAAGTCCTCAGAAAAAAAGGAAATTTAAATCACACACACAGAGAAAAGACCACATGAGGAAATAAAGGACGGCTCCTGACAAGGCAGAGAGAAACTAATCCCAACACTTTGATCACGGACTTTTAGGCTCCAGAAGAGAAAATAACGTCCAGTTGTTTAACATATCCAGCCCATGGTATTTTGTTATGGCAGCTCCAGCAAATTAATGTACCTTTCAGTTATTAAAAAAACTTACTGACAACTTGTAAGATGCTAGTAATGTAACTTCCAAAGACTTCCTCACTGCATAAATGTTTATACTATTTTTTCTTCCAAGCATATTCTGCTGAATTAAATCTTAAGAGATAACTGTAAGTTTATATTAGTAAGGATTTCATTTCAAAATATATTGACTTTTACCACATTCAAGATGATCATCATGGCAAAATCTTTATAGGGAATATAAGTATAATCTAAACACCGAGGTTCAGTACAATTTAATGTAACTGAATGTTTCAGTACAATCTAATGTAACTGAATTGGAAACAATTTAAACCTAACCATAGAGCATGGTTAAATAATACCCAGGCAAGGAACTATATTCTTATAAAATATCTTATTTCTGTATTAAGACAAACTTAAAAATAATCATGGCATAGAAAGAAATTCTTAAAAATAATCATGGCATAGGAAAGAAATTCACAATGGCCCAAGACAACATGTTTTTAAAAAATCTGAGCTTATGTAAGACTGAGTATGGCTCATACTCATAATAATGTATTTATGTCCAAATTCTGTACCAAAAATAGATTTTTAGATTATATATGGATTTTCAAAAAGTGCTTTAGAAAATACCCACTTATTTTAAGCACTAATGTTTTTAGATTGAACATTGCTTTAGAATTAATGAAACAATAAATATACAAGATAAACACAAAGATTTAGATTTGAACAAGGGCATTAATTTCAATAAACTATTACAAACTGCCTCGTGTCTGATAATACAAAATTAATAATAGTGTGAAGAAACATGTAGTTCTTAAAACTCATAAACTAGAACTCTGTATTCAGTGAATCACATATTTTGAGAAAGTGATCAAAGCTCTGAATCCTGCCCTCAGAATTACAAGTTCATGTACATATAGCCATTTTTTTTTTCTGTATTTAGTGATAAGAGGAATACAGATAAATTGTAAAGAATTCCCTGCCTAGAAAAATTTAATGTTGTGGAAACACGATGCTTATACTAATTAACATTTTAGGAGGTAGGCCATGCCCAGCGACCTCCAAGTAGCTAGCAGGCACCTGAATTCAGTCCCAGGACCCAAACGTGTGGAGGTTGAATCTCAGCGCACAGGGAAGCTTTGCAACTTCGCTCCAAGGCAGTAAGACCATGCCCAGTGCCCCAAATCAGCGGAGGACACACAGGAAGTCCCTGCGGGCCTAACTGGGTCATGCCCAGCTACCTCCAAGTGGCTAGCAGTTGCAAACAATCTGCCCAGGGAGCCAAAAATGGGCCAGGTGATTCCCAGCTCACAAGGAAGGCTTTGGAACATCTCTCGAAACTCGGAAATATAGGAAAATGACAAAATGAAAGAGCAAAATGCAATCTCAAACTTCTAGCCCAACCCAAGCAAGCCTAGGAGACATGGACACAGAAGAAAATGTAAGCCATACACCTCAAATTCCTGAAGTGATTAAAAACTGAAGTAAAGAAACAACTCTGGGAATCTGTAAAAGAGCTCAGATCAGAAATAATCTCCCAGGTAAAATAAGAAATGATAAATATAATGAAAGAAATGCTGAACACATCTAAAGAAGACATAGTTAAAAACTTAGAAGAATAATGCAAAAAGATGGAAACCCTGAATGAACAATATAAGAAATAAACAGAATGCATGAAGCAGATTCAAAGAGATACATAAGAAATCAAAAATTCCATTGAAAGTTGGCAAAACCACCTCAACAAAAGTGAAGATAGAATTTCAGACCTTGAAGACAAGACTGCAGCTAGTGAACAGGAAAGGAAGATCTTTTAAAAATAACAAGGAATCAGGAAATAACAATTCAACAGCTGCAAGATGATACAAAGAAAAACAACATAAGATTGATAGGGATAAACAAAAAAGAACAACACAAATGATATCAAGAGGCTATTTACAGAAGTAATAGCTGAAAATTTCCCAAACGTGAGAATGGAAACTGACATATAGGATCAGTGAAGCATATAGAACTCCAAATAACCATAACCAAAATAAAACTATACCCAGACATATAATAATCAACATCCCAGAAATCCAACATAAGAGCAGAATATTAAAAGCTGCTAGAGAGAAGAAACAGATCACCCATGAAGGAAAGTCTATCAGTCACAGCAGACTTCTCAACACAAACAATGAAGTAAAGAAGAGCATGGAGTTAAGTATTTCAGATCCTAAAGGAAAACAACTTCCAACCCAGACTGATGTACCCTGCAAAACTGTCCTTCAAAATAGATGGAGAAATAAGATACTTTCACGAAAAAGAAGAGCTGAAGAACATCATGACCACCAAACCAACCCTGCAAAGAATAGTGAAAGACATTCTAGACAGACATAGGAAAAAACCACTAAGCAAGGCAAACAATTAAACAGAGTGGAAAGGTAAAGAATCAACAGCAGAAAGATAACATGTCAAAAGTAAACCAATATATATCAGTTATAACCATTAATGTAAATGGTCTCAATTCACTAATTAAAAGAAAAAAATAACAACTGAATCACAACTGTGAACAAATGGACTTGGTGGAGATATACAGAGTATTCCACCCAACAACATCAGAATATACATTCTTCTCAGCAGCACATGAAATGTTCTCTAAAATAGACTATATACTAGCCCAAAGAACATGCTTAAGTAAATGCAAAAGAACTGAAATTATCCCATGCATGTTATCAGATCATGGCGCCATGAAAGTAGAAATTAATGACAAAAGAAACTGCAAAAACCCCACAAATACATGGAAATTGACTAACACACTCCTGAGCAATCAGTGGGTCACAGAGGAAATTAAAGAAGAAATTAAACAGTATTTTCAGGCAAATGAAAATACAAATACATCTTACTAGAACCTGTGGGACTCAATGAAAGCAGTCCTCAGAGGAAAATTTATTGCAGTGAATTCCCACATCAGGAAAACAGAACAAACACAAATAAACAACCTAATGCTACACCTCAAACATCTACAAAAAGAAGAGCAAGTCAAGCCCAAAGCCAAAAGAAGGGAGGAAATTACAAAGGTCATAGCAGAAATCAATGCAATAGAGGCTAAGAAAACAATACAAAGAATCAATGAATCAAAGAGTTGGTTCTTTGAAAGAATAAATAAAATTGATAAGCCCCTAGTCTACCTTATTAAAAAAAAAAAGGGAAGAAAAAATCAAATTCATGCAATAAGGAGTGAAAAGACCCTGTGAAAATACAGAAGATCATCAACACCTATTTTGAAAACTTCTACTCTCTTAGGCTTGATAACACAGAAGAAATGGACAGATTGCTAGAAACATATGAATAACCAAAGCTGGGTCAAGAATAACCCAATGTCAATTAATGAAATTGAAAATGTAATTAAAACCTTACCAACAAAGAAAAGCCCGGGTCCAGACGGATTCACTGTGGAACTCTACAAGAAATTCAAAGAAGATGTAATGCTGCCACTCCTTAAACTCTTCAGTGAAATTGAAAGGGAAGCAATTCTCCCTAACACATTACTGGAAGAAATACTACTCTAATATCAAAACCTGAGAAAGACCCAACCAAAAAAGAGAACTACAGGTCAATCTCCCTTATGAACATAGATGCAAAAGTTCTCAATAAAATATTGGCAAACAGAATGCAACAAATCATCAAGATTATTCACCATGACCAAGTGGGATTTATCCCAGGAATGCAGGGATACATTAATAAATGTAATCCACCATATCAACAGAGCCAAAAATAAGAACCACATGATCATTTCTACAGATGTAGAAAAAGCTTTTGATAAGGTCCAACACTTATTCATGATAAGAACCTTACAGAAAACTGAAATACACGGTCTTTACCTCAATATGACAAAAGCCATCTATGACAAACCAACAGCCAACACCACAATAAACAGCCAGAAACTGAAAGCCTTTACCCTAAAATCAGGAACAAGACAAGGATATTCATTATCACCACTCCTATTCACTATAGTGCTAGAAATACTAGCCAGAGCAATTAGACAAGAAATAAAAGGAGTAAGAATAGGGAAAGAAGTTAAATTATTATTATTTGCAGATGACATGATACTCTACATAGAAGACCCCTAAAATTCTATTGAAAGATTCCTAGGTAAAATAAATTCAGTAATGTAGCTGGATACAAAGTCAACACTCAAAAATCCATAGCATTCCTATACACTAACAACAAAATCACTGACAGAGAAATAAGAGAAGCCATACCGTTCATAATAGCATCCAAAAAAAATGAAATACTTAGTAATCAATCTAACAAAAGAAATAAAAGATCTATTCAAGGAATATTATAATACCCTGAAAAAGAAATCAAAGAAGACCTTAGAAAATGGAAAGATATCCCCTGTTCATGGATAGGAAGAACAAACATTATGAAAATGGCCTTTCTCCTAAAATTGTTACACAGATTTAATGCAATCCCAATCAAAATACCACTAGCATACCTCATAGATCTAGAGAAATCACTCCTAAAATTCATCTGGAACCAGAAGAGACTTAGAATCACAAACGCAATTCTAAGCAAGAAAGGCAAGGCAGGAGGCATCACAATCCCTGACTTGAAGTTATATTACAAAGCTACTGTAATAAAATCAACATGGTACTGGAATAAAAAAGACCTGAAGAACAATGGAATAGATTAGAGGATACAACTACAACTACAAACACACTCAACCATCTTATCTTTGATAAAGAGGCCAAACACGTTCACTGGAAGAACAATAGTCTCTTTAATAAATGGTGCTGGAAAAATTGGATCTCCAAATGCCAAAAACTAAAACTACACCCATGTCTATCACCATGTACTAAGCTAAAGTCTAAATAGATCAAAGATCTAAATATTAAAACAGAAACACTAAATCTGTTGGAAGACAAAGTAGGTAAAAATCTTGAAGACATAGTAGTAGGTAAAGAATTCATGAACAAAAATCAAACCTCCCAGGAAATACTTCCCAGAATCAATAATACTTCCCCGAATCTGCATGTCAAAAGAAATCTCCAGCATCGTGAAAAGAAAACCCGCAAATTGGGGAAAAAATCTTAGTGAACTGTCCCTCAGACAACGGACTTCTGTCTAGAACATATAAAGAATTTTTAAAAAAATCAGACCCCTGAAATTCAAAGACTCAATCCAAACATGGGCATCCGAGATGAACACACAGTTCTAGATGAAGAAATACAAATGGCAAATAAACACATGAAAAAATGTTCAGCATCATTGGTCATTAGAGAAATGCAAACTAAAAAAACACTGAGATTTCATCTTACTCCAGAAAGAATGGCCAGGATCAAGAAAACTACCAACAACAAATGCTGGAGAGGCTATGGGGGAAAAGGAACTATTCTGCACTGTTGGTGGGAGTGTAGACTGTGCAACTACTGTGGAGGTCAGTCTGGAGGTTCCTCAAAAAGCTGGGTTTGGAAGCCCCATTTGACCCAGCTATTCCAGTTCTGGGCATATTCCCAGAAGAAATGAAAACATCACACCACAGTTATATATGTGTACCCATGTTTATAGCAGCACAAATTGTAATAGCCAGATCTTGGAAACAACCTAAGTGCCCATCAACTGAGGAATGGATAAAAAAAGATGTGGCACTTTTATACAATGGAGTACTACTCAGCTATAAAGAAGGATCACATTGAGATATTTATAAATAAATGGATATAACTTGAGACCATACTCATAAGTGAAATAAATCAAACTCACATGTATAAATACAGTATAGTCTCCCTAGTATAAGAAATGGTAAGAGTACATAAGATACAAAAAACTCAATATATACAGTGAAAGGATAAGAATCTGCTTAAATGGGAAAAAATAATATCTCAGGGAAAATGAGGAAAAAGAAAAAGGAAGGGAAAAGAAAAAGTATCTAAAATTATATAAACACACTTAGGATAGCTAAGATGATTGTGCTACAAATTCTTTAAGTTCTTGAAACAAAATAGTTAACATTCATAGGACTGGAACAATGTGCATATCATTGCATGGTGATCTGATGAACTCTTGAAGATCATTATGTAAAATAAAACCCTAGTTATGCTCCTACCACCTTGTTTTGAAGGCCTATGTTGTCAGTGTTTTGGGCTCTTTGCTATTGTTATTTGTCTTTTTTGTTTCGTGTTTTGTTTCGTTTTCCCCTCTAATATAGAAAGGGTAGGTATACATGTAGAGACTTATACATGCATAGAACTTCTCCTAAACAGTTTATGAAAATCGATTATATAATGCATGATGAAATGAACAGCTACTGTGAAGAAAAAGAGACACTATGTTACCCAGTGCTGATTTCGAAGCATCACACTGTGAAATCCAGCAATACTATTATTATTCTTTTTCAGACTGATTTTAGTCTGTTTTCTATTATTTAATTTCAACAACTATGAAGGTATGGACAGCTATTTTGAAGAGAACAAGAGACATTGTGGCAACCATTGTTGATTTTTCCTATTGTCTGGGTTTGAAGGTCTAAAATGCCTTCATCATCCTATTCTGATCAATTTAATACTATTTTGTTTTGTATGAATTCATCGTGTGTGAAGATATGGACAACTATTTAGAAGAAAACAAAAGACAATATGACAGTGATGATCTCTTGTTTTATGTTAAAATCTGTGTCTCTTACATTGTTTTCTTCTGCTCTGCTTTGTTCTGGCTTGTTATGTTTAGTTTTACCCTCTTTAAAATAAAATTTAAAAAACATTTTAGGAGCTAAATGAACACATGCAAAGAACAGAAAATGTTTATGTCTATGGACAAGAAAAATTATGAACAGCTACTCTTGAACAGAGGAATAGAGATAGATAATTGCTATACTGCTCTGTGACTTTCCATATTCTATTTGCTACAAAGAATGGTTATATATTGAAAAAAGAAAAACTTAAAGTTAGAAGTCATTTTATCCAACTAAAATTGCTTATCAGTCAGGTAACAAAGTAGAGCAGGCTCAGAGAATGATCGTTTTTCCAATTTTAAAGTACACAGTGAGGAAATAATGCCTCATGATGACTGATAACAGTACTTGTGGATGAATACAGAAGGGTCAGTAAGTATCACTTATATAATGCTACAAACTCAAGCAATTACAAGCAATAACTGAAGTTCTCCCTTATGAATACAAAATTATTATTATTTTGTTTTTAGATTTCAGGGTATGCACAATCAACGGATCTCAAGGAACAAAAGTTAGAACAAAAACTTACATTTTCTATTGTGCATTAACAGAGCCTGTTTCAAATCTATAGTTGCTCTTCCTAATAAAGCATCTGCTTTTAAAGTGTGATGACTCCAAACTCGAAATTCCAACGTAGTCTGTGGGGTCACACTTCTGTAAGGGCAAAATTGCAACAAAAATACACAACCATGTCTCATAACTGTGAGTGATAACTGCTCTAAGCCAGTTATTTCAGTTAGTTTTAACACCACAAATTCAGTTTAACATCATATAAAATAGTAAATTATCTGAAATTATGAATAAGAAAGACTATTTTCAAATACATTAGGACTTTAATAACTAGATTAGAATGTTTATACCTGGCAAGCCAAAATACCAGCAATACACTGAAAGTCTTCCTGAGATTTACAGTACTCTATCTGATCCAGTTTTTAAAGATTTAAGAATAATGGCTAGGTGTGGTAGAGCACACCTGTAATCTCAGCACTTGCAAGGCTGAAGCAGGAGGATCACTACAAGTTCTTGGCCAGCACGTGCCATGTAGTGAGTTCAAGGCCCGTCTGGACTACACAGCAAGATCCTGTCTCAAAAATTAAATAAATAAATGAAATAAAGAAAAAGAAAGAAAACTGATGGCACTTGTTATAATACATTTATTATACACAGATTCATATAACTATTATTTTAGAAATGTCAAAATTAAGGATCACTGTTTCCGTTTATTCTATTTCTGTTTATTTCTATAGCAAGACATTCAGAGAAAATATAACTACACAGACATAATTCAGTGTATAAAAAAAGCAAAAAGTATTATGCTTCCTCTTTTAAAAAGTGAGGTTTACTAAAAATGTTTCATGCTTTATTTTCTGGTACCAGGGATCGAATTCACGACCTTGCGCTTGCCAAGCAGGCACTTGTGCCACTGAGCTAAATCCCTGGCCCTGAAAATGTTTCATACTTTAAATCATGTATTCATCTTGGAAAAAAAATTCAGATTGAAGTCATCTGATAAATATGAAACATAAGAAGCACACTTTCTTTTTTAATATGTTGCATCCTTTATACAAGATACTTACACAGTTAACTGTTCATCCCATTTTGGATTAGAAGAACTACTGGATTTTGCTGTTTTTTTAATTTCTCCATCTACAACTACTTCTGTATATATTGCTGTTCCAAACCAGTTCTTTTTTCTTTTTAGTTTGGCACTAGAAACTAACAGAAAAGTAATAATTGCTAGTGAATATGGATAGCCAGAAAGTAGTATTGCCTATGAATAAATTAACAAAAATGAAACTGTACTTGTTGTGCAAGTAGAAACTCTTCTCTCTGGCAAAATGAACAAACAGTACAAAAAGAGCCATCTGAATTTTTCTGTAAGTTATATTGAGATATAATTTATATACCAATCATCCATTTAAACTGCACAGTTCATAGTTTTAATAGATTTCCAGAGTTGTACAAATATATCCCACTTTTAAAACACTTTTGTTAGCCCAAAAAGAAACACCATGAAGTAAGTAACCTTTCTACTTCTTCCCATCCTCCCTTCATCACACCACCCCATGCTAGGAAACACTAATCTCTTCTCCGTCTCTATAGAGTTGCCCATTCAGGACATTTTCTATAAGTGGCATCATACACATGGTCTCTGGTGACTGCCCTCTTTCACTTAGCACTGGGTTTTCAAGTTTCATCCATCAGTACTTCATTCCTTTCTTTGCCAAATATTCCATTGCATGGCTGTGCTTTATTTTATCTATTGTGCCTAAGGCCTCTAAATTTTTGTGTACAAGTTTTTTTTTTTTTTTATTTGAACATTTCCCCTGGTCATATTAGAAGTGGAACTGCTTGCTACCATGGTAAGCTTTTGGCAAGTAAATGACAGATAACTTCCAAAGAACTGCACCATTTTACAGTCCTGTCAAAGTGTATGAGGTTCTGATTTCTATCTTTACCCACCACTTGAATTTAATTCTAAAGCGAAAGAAAAATAAATCTTCAGATTTGACATGTCTAGTATTATCCCTGCCAGACAGTATTCATCATAAATGGTATTTTTAAAACTAAATACATTACCTGAAAAGCTATTTTTTTTAAAAAAAAATTGTTTTTCAAATAAAAACTTTAAAACCAAAATGTCATGATAGAGGTTGACCATCACCCTTTAAAGAAAATGAATTTTAAATTACCCAGAACAATATGCTAAACATGTGATTTCAAAGTTTACAACTAATAAAATCAATTATGAATATCTTAGATTTTGAGATAAAGGGGAAGTCTCATGTCACACATAGTATGTTAAGTACACAAAAACAAAAAAGTTACTTAGTTTCTACTCTACTGTGAGAGAATAGTTACAAATCTATCAGTGAAATACAATGTTCTAAATACTTCACCAGTATTTGAAATATATAGTAGTCCTCAATATTTGACAAGTAACAATAGATTCAAACAAATACTATATTTAAGTACTGGCCACACAGCACAGTCACATTGCTCAATACTCTATCTGAAGTTTTACTATCAATGTCAGCAAAACTCACATCCTTCACTGTTTCAAGTTGCTCTAAGTCCATCACCAATGGACTGATGTAAAAGGCCTAGGTTTTTTTGTTTTTTTTTTTAAGAAATCCCCCAAACAATATTTTCATTCCAAGTAAAAGTGTAATTTTCTTGGTATACACAAGTTTTATCGATACACTACAAGAAAGCAGGAAAAAGAAGGCACTATAGGAGAGTGCTAAAACCACAGGATCCAAAGATCTAAATTCATATTTTAACTGTCGATTACCAGAAATCTGACCTTGAAGACATCGACTAATCTTTCTGCCTCTCAGTCTTGCTATCAGAAATACACAGCAACAATAGTACCTGAACACTATTATTTTATGAGCTAACTGCAAGCCTATCATACTCCATTAATTGGCAAAGTGCTCAACAATAGTAGAAGCTGGCAAGGTAAGGGAAGACATTTTTCAAAGTATAATTTTTAATCTCAGAAGGAATTGATAATGTGCTGGGGAAAATGTGCATATTAATAACTATAACACTATGGTTTTAAATAATCAAACGATATTTCAAATGGGAGTGTTTGTTAGTAGGTACATCTTTGTTTCTGTACTATATATTTCAGTTTTTAATGGCAAAGTATTAGAAGCCTAAAGTTTGCAAGATGCATAAAAAAGAATATTTGATGTTAAAAAACTAATATATATATTTATGTACTATTTTTAGCATTGTATTTTCTAGTATTTCATGTTTAAAAGAAAAAATTTAACGTGTCATTTTCCTATAGTGGTGTGAATTACTAACTTCACTTTGTTATTTTCAAAACCACTGAACATATATTTATGAAACAATCAATGTATCTTCAGTGGGTTTCCTTTGGTGTTATATAATGTCCTCTATTATAGAGTTATATACAAGTAAATATAAAAAAAAAATCAAAAAAGGCAGGAAGATGTTAATTTGAAAACCTCACATGCAGCCAGGTTTGGTGGTGCACACCTGTAACTCTAGCCAGCACTTGGGATGCTAAAGGAGGAGGATCACTGTAAGTGTGAGTCCAGCCTGGGCCACAAGGTGAGTTCAAGGTAAGCCCAAGATACTGCTTAAAAACAATATGAACAACAACAACAACAAAAAACTCACTTGCAATAACCTCTTTTAAAAAAGTCTAGTAGTAGACTTAGAAACATATAATCTGCATGAAGATGATAATGATGGATATATAAGACTTAAAACAGAATGACAATATATTTTTGCATTTGCAAATTTTAACACTACAAAATTTCAATTAATACATTTTTAAAAGATAAGAATATGAACTTTTGGTTTTGTGTGCTCATGTTAGGAGCAAAGAAAAAGGGAAGGAGATATAAATTTAAAAAAAAGAATAGTAAATAGTAAAGGCATAAATGTGCATAAAATGAAAAGTAATGAGCAATTTCTCCAAATCTTTAGGTACTTTGAAATGAAAATAGTGAGGACAATCTGAGAGTGATGTAAGAAAGATGACAAGAAAAGAATACAAAAGATATTATTACATAATGGTGACATTTCAACTCAACAGGAATAGATCATTCACAACACTAGTACAAAAAATATGACACGACTTAAATTTTTTCTTTTACAAAGTGAAATTTAGTAGCAGAAAACAAAACAGCTAAAAAATTATAACTGTGAACAGCCTATTAGTTTTCAACCTCAAGTATGCTTTTTATATATCTTGCAAACTTTCTGAACCTTTCTGATTTGAAAAATCTGAAATCTAAAATATTAAAGGTAATATATATGCTGTTCAGCTTATAGACATGATACACTATAATATTACCACATTACAGTAGGTAAACTTCTGTTTGACTTTTTCCTGTTATAATTTTCCTGCTTTCCACATCACTGTTCTCATTCCTTTCTGTTGTTTGTTCTTTTGAAGTGCTGGGGATTCAAATTCAGGTCCTCAGGTGTGCAAGGCAAGCACTCTACCACTAAACTACACCTGCAGCCCACTTGTCCTGATTCTTACTTTTTGCTTCCAGTCAGATAGGGGATAAGAACAGGAATAAAAATAAGAATGCATATGTGAATAATAAAAATAAATTTGGATTTTAAGAATAATTGAGTTACTTCAGTTCACAGGCAGTAATATGCCTAACTACAATAACAGGCCTCAATAATGATACTATCAGATCACTCTTCAAAATCAACATACAGATCACTGTAAGCTAACAAAAGGAGTAACAATTTCAAGTCCTAAGAGTTCAGTTAGTTTCCCTTTACTAAAAGAAGGTACATACTCCCTCTGATTCTGGAGTTTCCTCACTGACAAATAAGAAGGATTTCATAATACACAAGGTACTATGAAATAAGGAGAATTATGTACTTTGTAAGTTGGTTTGTATTTTAAAAACTTTAACAAAATGAGAGGAAGGTGAAGGCAAGGAGAAGAAAGGAGCTAAAATCTGGTACAATGTTCAAGGCCAACATTGCCCAAGAGCATTACTCATGGAATGAGTCTGGGGAATTAAAAAGTCTCAGAAGAATCAACATACTGCATTGTGAAAAATCACTTACCAGTTACCTGTAACTGTAACCTTCCACAGTGGTTATTAATAGCATCAGACCTTGGTGAGGCAGTGGCCATTTCCCAAAATTCAGCTTAAATCTATAAAAGAGATAATTTTTCCATCCATTAGAAAAGATTATTATTTTCAAGATGATTAAAACTTTTCAGTCAAATCAACTAAAATCCATACTCACTGTCAACCCACATGTTGACAAAATCACTGGGCTCCATTTAAAGGGAAAACTCAGTGTGAGAAATATTACTGAAGAATATGGTCAATAAAGCATATTTGAATCAATGTGAACAAAATAAACGATAATACTAGGAATTTAGGGTTGCATTTTGATTCATAAACATGTAAGTGAATAAATTAATATACTTAGAATATATTTATTATCTGAATCACATAAGTACTGTGTGTTGCCCTTTGTCCTTTAAAATTTCAGTGTGTATTTCCTGAGAATAAAAATTTCTATTAACTAATCAAAGTATAGTGACAAATTTAGGAATTTAACTATTATACTACTATTATCTACTCTAAACCATATTCTAATTTCATTAACATTCTCAAGTGTCTTTCCTCAAGATTTTTCCAATACAGTATCTAGTCTAGGTGAATATATTAGTTATATCTCCAGTAATCTTGAATGTTTCCTTTTTTTTTTTGGTCTTTTTGAGTCAGAGTTTAGGTATGCAGTTCAGGCAGGCCTTGAATTCACTTTGCAGCCCAGGCTGGTCCTGGAACTCACAGCAATCC
Source organism: Hydrochoerus hydrochaeris (assembly GCA_004027455.1). Lineage (NCBI taxonomy): Eukaryota > Metazoa > Chordata > Mammalia > Rodentia > Hydrochaeridae > Hydrochoerus > Hydrochoerus hydrochaeris. The sequence goes on along the minus strand of PVLA01004556.1, from coordinate 125,029 downwards.
TCTTGTGTCAGCCTCCCAAGTGCTGGGATTTCTGGCATATGCCAAAACACTCCGTCAAATGTCTCTTTTAATAGGTACTTTTTTTTTTTTTTCAAATTCTGTTCCATGCTCCCCTGCGCCAATTTTTATTTTTTAAATAAAATACAAAGCAGAGCTTTGTAGGTGCTGCTTCACCTTTCTTCCTTATGACTACTGTAAGGCTCTACTTCCATCCTTATCCTATTAAAGCAGAACATTCTATACAAAATGAAGAAATATTAATGAATACTAATATTTATTGTTTCCCCTCTATTTGTAGTCTTTGCCATTTAGATTCTTTCCCCAATTTCAGGAACCCAATATCAAGCTCTCTTCACTTTAGTGTAGTTGCATGTATTATGTTTGAATACATTTGTGTTTGTGTAAAAAAGTTACAGGAGTACCTGTAGGTAACATATATTCAGTTCTGTGACCTTGTTCATGCCAATGCTCTCATTCCTCAGATGAGAAGCAAGCTGAAGAATTACATCTACCTAAAAGTAATCAATAGCTGTCATGTTCACATGAGAAAAAAAAAAAAAATCAATGAAAATTTAACGCTTCTAATTTCTAGCAGTCTAATTTACTAGGTATTTAAAAAGACTATCGTTAATACAAACAGGTCCTGCATAAAACGAAACAAATTGAGTATTTTTCAAGTTCTGTTATATTCTCAAAACTATGAAAAATTATCAAGCCTGTACCAACTGATAAAAACCAACCAAACAAACAAAAAAAAAGTCTTAAAGGGAGTTGCAATAACAGTAAAAAACGGTGAGTAGAAAACACAAATAAGTAAATAAATCAGAGTGCTGCCTTGGGTATATGTTGCATGTTGGTAGCACTGGGATTAGGACACAAAGCACTGGGCCAACTAACTAGTGACCAAGAGTGTTTACCAGTAGCAGTTTTAATTATAGAAAATCTAAAAGAGTGTGTTTCATGAAATTACCACTAAGGGATGATCTGCAAAGGAAGAAAGATAAGCGAAGAAAGTGCTAAAAGTAAATGTAAATACTGAATAAAGTAACAATAACATCATCTTATTATGGTGTTTCAGTGTGGAAGGGCAAGACAGAGATACAGAAGATAGGAGTTGATGTTGCAAATTCCTGCATCTCTTGGCAGAGACCTTATGCTCTGGCTGAACCTGAGTATGTGTAGTAAAGTCCAGTGGCAAACCTATGGTATGCATGTTATTATGTTTCAGTTTTAAGACAAAAGATACTAATGTATGAGTTGGTTTATCTAAACTAAAACTTCAGTTTTCCAGTTTAATCGCAGTGGCACTTCACAATAAATGAGTGAGCTCTGGGTTGCAGTTTGGGCACTCACCTCTCAAAAGATTTTGCAAGTTAATCATAAAGAAGTAACAGAGTGTAACTTATAAAATATAGAAGAGAGAATAAGAAAATGATCCAAAAAAAGCTAGAAAGGATGGCAGGTAGATAAATAACCAAGAAAACACAAGGCAAGAAAGTCCAAATACAAAAATAATCATAAAAAATGTACACAAACAAGTTTGAAAGTAAAACAAGGAACACCTACAAAATAAAGATACTGACAGAATGAAAGCAAAAATCAGGGAAAGGACATACCAGAGGTAAACACAAAAAAGCAGCTGAGTTTAGGTATAGTAACAGACAAAATGACATATTTAAAAGAACAAAGGAAAGAATACAAGGTTCAATTCAGTAAGCAGATAAAAAATTCTAAATTTGCATGCTTAAAAAAAGGCCCAAACATGCATTCTCTCTTTTCCAACAGACAGCCTCAGATAAAAAAGGATAAAGGTCTTTTCCCTAACAAACCCCTACCTGCATATGTTAGCACTAATGAAAAGCATGTATGTCCCAACCAGTAAGGTGAAGCAACAAAACAGATGACCTGGAAGCAGATGCTGCAGCCACTTGATAATGTGATGACAACAGCATATACAGGGCATGCCAGTTCACTGCTGTATCCTCTACACTGTTCTATAGGCTTCTTGGGAATCCAGTATTGACCACAGTCATCATCGTAAATTGCCACCTTACACTGCTTTTCTAGGAAATCAGACCTATGGTGTAACAGAAAACCCCACAAAGGAATTATGCAGAGGGTTATGTGTCAGTACATTTACCACATGAACTCAGCAACCTTGAAAGGCCGGAAGACTTTGATAATGCTGTCCAAGGAACTGAATTCCAAGCTCAGTGCCCTCAATGAAGAATCTCTAAGTAACAGGGTAAGTGGATTGTCCTTTTGGCTGCCAAGTCAATAGTCAGGATTTCTATAAAAAAATAAAGGCTGAAGAACCCACTCTGTCAAGAATTATCCATCCTCATTGAAGAGATAATAACTTTGAAGATAAATATAATGATTTTGGAGACCACAGACATATAGATTACTGTAATAAGTAAGATGGCAAAGATTAAATAGGAGTTAAAACTCTAAAGCATTTGGTAGGACATACTATAGAAATAGTGACCACAGAGGAAGTACGGACCACAAAGATGGATGGATACAACAGAAGGAACAACTGGTTTTGAAACTCCAAAGACAATTACTTTCAAGATGATTTTAAGTGTAATGACTGAGGTCTGTCTCAAAGACTGAAACTTAGTTCAAAGTTTCAGACCACTACTAAAGAAGATGACTTTTGCTAGGCTTTCAACCCAGTAGTGCAACTTCTATCTTGAGGGACAAAGCTTACAGAAAAAGAAGAGTAGCTACGGAATGAACACGAGAAATTGAAGTATCAGCTAGTTAAACTCAAACTTAGAATGATGGCCTTGGGAAAGAACCGAACTGGCAAAGTGAAGAAACCCAGACATAAAATGGTCAAACACAGGAAGAGTCATCTCAGACTGAGACTTACCCTCACTTCTGTAAGAAATCAGATCAGTGAGAAATTGCTAGGGGGAAAAAAAAATCCAGATACTCAATAAGGCAAAAAACTGACTCTAACTCCTAAGTCTCAAACTTGATCAGCAGCTAAAGGTACTCACCTCTGTATCAAAAGAATGCTTTGGTAAAGCAAAGTACTAGACTTGCTGACAAAAAAATGTTGTGGTGAAACAAAGTGCTAACCCTTCTGTTGGATCTTACACTCAGATACAACAAGCAATCTCCCACAAATGAAGGGGAAAAGTAGCTTCAGTTCAATCATCTCAGGAAGAATCAGCCACGAAAGATGGAAATAATCATGGAGTGAGTGTCCCAAAAGAGAAGCATGGCAACGTGAAGCTGCCTCCCGGAGGTGGAGGGTCTAAACACCGGTGGAAAAGCTGGAGGACGTAGCTCACTGTAGAGTGCTTGCCTAGCATGTGCAGGCCCTGTCTGATCCACATACGGAGTTCGACCACGGGATGGCAAAAAACATTTAAGACTTCACATCTGCGCCTAGTCCGAGGAAACCTGAAAAAAAATCCAATCTTCTAGTTTGGTACTAAAACTATGTTAAGATTAATTAAATAGCATTTATATCCTGTGCTTTCTCTTAGTCTTTCTCTACTCTGAAAAATACATCATAGCAAATCAAATAGCCAATCAAAATAAACTCATCATCTAATGGAGGTGAGAAGCCTCAAAGGACAATGGGAACTATAGAAGCAAAACTGACAAAGTGATCATTGTTATGGGAGATTTCAACACATCATAATTAATCAAGTGGACAAAGTTTAATAAACAATTTAGAAAAAAAAAAACCTTTCTTTTTGAAGACTTAAACACAAAAAAATGTACATGCTACATAGTAATGAAAATCTCACTGAATTTCAAGGTTGCTCCTTGTCTCTGACCATAATACAACTAAATTAAAACTCAACAATATAAAATTTTTTAAATAGAATCTAAAAACATTTCAAATATTTCAAGGGTCAGAAAAGCTGTAATGAAAATTTTAAAAATGCAAAGAATTGAATGAAAGTATATGTTAAAGTATATATATGTTTTATATAGAAATCTGCAGAATACCAAAAATGTTACACTAAGAGACAAATTTTTAGCCTTAAAAACTTAATAGTTGGGGAAAAAAAACTTATAGTTGGAAAAAGGTTGTAAACTGATGAATTATAGACCAATATGGCCAATTATACAGAGAATAATAAGAGAAACCCCAAAATAATGAGAAACTAGTAAAGTAGAAAGAAAAATAATAGGAAAAAACAACAAAGTCAGAAGTTAGTTCTCAGATAAATAGGACAGATTATAAAAAAAGTGGACCCTGCCAGAGTGTGCTGGTGCCGGCACTAAGTAGGGAGGCTGAAGCAGGAGGATTGCTGTGAGTTCAAAGCCAGCCTGGCTGCAAAGTGCATGAGTTCAAGGCTAGCCTGAACTATACAATGAAACCCTGTCTTCAAAAAGAAAAACAAACAACTGGATCCCTATTCTGCATCATATATAAAACCAATTCCAAACAGGCTACAAATGTAAATATGAAAGAAAGTATACTATACACTTAATAAGTATCTTGAGAGAAGGGAAAAGTATTTTGACTGCATGTTTGTGGAGAACTTGTTTGTCACACTACCAAAAGAAAAATTAGATAAGGGCCGGGGATTTAGCCCAGTGGCTTAAATGCCTGCTTGGCAAACGCAAGGTCATGAGTTCGATCCCTGGTAACAAAAAAAGAAGAAAGAAAAACTAAATAAAAATTTTAATTATAAAAGTCTAAATAAAAACCAAAAAATTAGCAACAGAGATATGTGTAAAATAAAAAGCTGATTAAAGATTAGAATTTAAACTATATGAAAATGTCTACAAATAATAAGACGATACATTGGGCAACTGGGCAAAAAGCTGAACTGGAATTTTGTAAAAAAGGAAATTTAAAAGGCCAACAAACATATGAAAAAATGTAGGATATCACTGCCCATCAGAAATATGTAACTTCAGATGACAAGATGTAATTTTAAAATTTGTTAAGATCATAAAAGCTACGAATGCTGTAAGGATGATTAATCCTGCCTGGATGCAGAAACACCTAGGAAATTAGTAAAGCACCTTCTGGGTGTCTATGAGGTGTTTCCAGAGATGACTGGCAAATGGGACACAGCTGTAGTATTTGCAAGGGAAACATTTAATTCTGAACACAGAAATTTACAAAATTAACTGACAATATCATTCACAGACTGAAGTTAGAAAAGTGCAAGAGATCCATCTGCGGGCGAGAGACGGTAAGAATGCAGCCGAAGGCCTGGAGGCCCACAGCACCGCCCCATGCAAGTCCTATCAGGAAAGCTGGTGCTGGAGGCTAGAGTCTTCACCCAGGCACAGGCCTTGTAGAAAGCTGAGGAATCTGTACCCAAGACCCAAAAGAGGATGCCCAAGGCAAAGGCGAAGACCCAGAGCTCCTCCAAAGAGGTCAGCAGCCATCGTGGCAAAGAAGAAAGCTGGAACTCAGCTCTAGAAGCCTAAAACCTCACTGAAGCAAAGCAGCCTGAACAAAACTCTTCCAAGGGAAATCAGCTAAAATCCTTCCCTCCCAATGTCTTTTTATACCATTACAAGACAGGCCTCCTTAGGTGGGTCTTCTAGGTCCAGAACCATGCTGACTCAGCTCAGCTGGGTGTCCCCACACAAGTTGACAATTAGTCAGCTAACTACCACACAGAAGAAACTGAAGGGGTCAGACTGATGGAACAAAAGTGAATAAAGAGGAATCTTGGGAGCAGAGGCTGCCACTACACCACCCCTTCACAGGTGCCACCAGATTAGCAACTCTCTTCCACCCCAGGCCTTTCCAGGAGGCCGTGTCTATCTCTCCACAAGCCTTAAACAGTGAGATCACTAACCACCCACAGAAACCTCTGTGACAGTCTAAATCAATCTTTCCTCCTTGTAATTGCTTTTCTCATATATTTTGCCACAGCAACAGAAAACTGACACAAATATAAAATAACAACAACAACAAAAACATAGAAAAGTTGCTAGCTCTAATATACTGCTGGTAGATATTTAGACTGGCAAAATCCTGCTAGGAAACAATCTAACATTATCATGGAAACCTGCACATTTGTATGCTCTTCAAAGAGCAATTCTCTTTATGTTCTTATATAAATATTCTTCATAATAACAAAAATTAGACACTGAAATAGTCATTGGTAGAAAACTGATTAGAAAAAGGCAAATTCACATGATACAGCATTATACAGCAGTTAGAATGAACAAACTATCACTGTAGGCAACAATATGAATGTATTTTAGAAAGGGGAAATAAAAGACAAATCTTCTGACCATTGACATCTTCCTCTCAATCAGTCCTACCTCCAAAATTTAACATTCCATGCTAAGGTCATCAAGAAAGCTCTCTCAATCTTTATGATAAAGAAAGGACTTCTTTTGGTGGTGTCTTATGACTTCACTTTTTGTTACGTGTTTTCTTTGAAAAATGTCATGATTCCATAATTGAAAAAGACACCCTGAAATGTGGGACAGTGGATTCTGCCCTCAGAAAATTGTATAACAAACATGCAGTTACATAAAGTGTAATGAAGAAGTGCTGTGGTCCAATACAGCTACTGAATGACACAGCTATCATTCTTAGAGGAGTATTCCATGAATCTGTCAGAAACATATCCGCACATGATAAAGAAACCAGTGTAAAGAAATGCTTCTGTGCATTTAGGACTCTTCTACACCTCTGGGCTTTGTGTAAGGAGCATTACACTAGATGGCAAATCTGACAGTCCAAGATGAAGTATCCAATTATTTTCCACTTACAAATTTGAATTTACACATTAAGATGTTTCTATGTATTCTTTTGTTTTCCTTGACATGTTAAAAAAAATCTGTAAATTAGTTTCCTCAACTATTAAATACTATTTGTGCAAGCTTTAAAAACTTTACAGACAAAAAAATTATGAAACTCAAAACAATTGTATCTGTAGTTTTTATGTGTGTGGCATTAAAAAAGGAGCTGAAAAAAACAAATTTAGGATGGCAGTTACTTTGGCGGTTGGGAAAAGATGGGAATATGGTGTTGAGGAAACATTCACAACCACAACTCATTAACCACGTGGTGCTGACCTAGTTCTTGTTGGTTTCAAATGGTTGGCTCAGAAACGTGCTTATTACTGACACCAATGTTACATACAATCTGGCATGTTCAAATCATACATTTTTAATAATACTAAAAATTCAGGAAGATATGAAAGTATACATAGAAAAATGTGAATCAGTAATTCATCAAGTGTGATTTCTGTAGTCTATGATGGAAAAGTAAAGTATAGCTTTCCACACAGATGGCAATATTTAGTCTTATAAGAAAAAAACTCTTGTTCCTCTGGAAACTAAGTAAGAGACCTAAAGACAGGTGAAGACATTCATTCACTTAGAGGTTGATGGGAAAAAAATTAAAGGACTTTATCCATGAATTAGATAGAAAGGTAATTTTTTGAGACAGAGTCCTGCTATATACTTTAGGCTGGAGCTGAACTCACTATGCAGCCCTGACTGGCCTGGAATTCACAGCAATCTTCCTGCCTCAGCCTCCCAAGTGCTGGGATTGCAGGTATATGCCATCACTACTGGCTCAACACAAAGTAATAATTTCTGAGATTAAAGAGATTACTTATATAAGAAGGGTTTGTAAGTTAAAAGCACTACTCAGACTAGGACTCGCTGCCTACCAGGTAAAAGACTGTTCACATTATCACACCACACTCCTTCTGTACCCTGATTCCTATTCCCAGGATATCTCTCCCTTTGTTCTCAGTGCACACTTGTATATAAACTAATCCTCAGGCTTAACACTGTCCTGCTAGCTTGACCCTCCAGTGGTCCACAGCTGCATGGCATAAGATACAAAGTGCAGCCTCCTTGTGAGTATGTTAAGGACACATACAGAGCTCTGGTAACCAGTACCTGTAAATTTTAACTGCAAAACATGATAAAATTGTTTTAAAATGATACCATCTTACCTTAAAAATGACACATAATAAATAAAAGGATTAATTTCAACATACAATTAGTACCCACATTTCATTTAATAACAAAGTTATGTGGTACTTAAAGTAAAAAGTACTGTTATAAACAGATATTCTTTAATCTGAGCAATACAATAATATAGTGAGTAGATAGCTACTATATCCATCTTAAAAATGAGGAAACTGAGCCCTAAAAGAGTTAAGTCTACAGCCAAACTTTTTACAACATCATACAGTATTACTAGGTCTACATAGATATAATTAACTATCAACATACACTGAGTTTGTTAAGTATATCAATAATTTTGAAAATGTTAATTACTTACTATGTATCAAGAGCTGTGTTAGACCGGGAACATAAAGATGAATGAGTAACATAACACACGATTCCTTCTTTCAAGGAGCTCATAGTCTGGTGAAGAGACAACCCTATAAACAAAAAATAGCTTTCATTGTGATAGTTACTAAAACAACTACAAAATGTAAATAGTATACCAGGGGTACATAAGAGAAGCAGATAATCCAATACACTGGTATCAGGAAAGTGTCCCAGAGAAAACAACCTCTGAGTAGACTGCATTTTGAAATATAAGTCTTCAATGTAGAAAAAGGTAGAGAGAAAACACGGAGCATCTGGAAAATTACTAGTGTGGCTGACGAAGGGAACAAAAAAGGTAAAGTGAGAAGGTGAGCATGCAAACAGATCTAAACTGTACAGGCTCCTATGGAATAGCTTCTACAATATGCCAAGTAAACCATGCATAGTTTGGTCTCAATGATAAGAATCACATTTTGGAAATGAAAACCTCTGCAGCTATGAAGTTAGATATGAGACAGTAAGGGCACCTAAATCTGGGCAAAGCTATTGTACCAACTGAACAAAACTTAAAACTTGAGTGTACCAAAGATAGAGATGGTTAAGCCAACCAGTCATCTCTTCTGAACATATCAGAGTTAGAAACCATGAAGCATAAACGTATCACATAAAAATGTAAACTGTAGAATATGGGGCTTAATTTTAACCAACACAGGAATATTATTTCTTTATACATACAGATCATGTGTAAAATGGGACTGCTGGTCATTTCCATGAATTGATAAAATGGACAGGAGGGTGACTAAATCATTTTGGTTTCAGAACTGTCCAAGTTTTAGTCTTACTATCATGGGAAACCTCTAAGTTCTAGGAAAGCTGGCATGTTTGATAAGCTTAGTAAATAAAGGAATGGTTCCACCTGCTTGGAGAGCTTTCTTACATACCTCAAAGAAATTTTGTAGTAGTACCCTATCATAACAAAGCATAATTCTGCTAGTTTTCATTTGTGTGTGACCTAGGAATTCAGAAACAAAAAAGCTATTTTTAAAGGAGCCACTCACAAGGACTCAAGACGACACCACTAGGAGCACACACTGGGAGACAGGAAGAGGCTGGAGCAAGAGGCTTTCTCCATACCCAGTGCTTCTCCCAGCCTTCCCTTACTTCTCTCCAAATCATCGCACTGTTGACCCCTGAAGACTGATGATACTTCCAACCTCTTGCACAAGCGCCATCACACTCATTCCTCTTGTTCTTTTCTCCCGTCATCATCTTCACTCCATAGTGTTGTCAACTCACCAAACCGGTAAGGAGATGATCTCCATTTCCTTGCACTAGTGTAGATGACCTCATTCTGGACCTGATGGACCCTAGCTGCCTACGACCTCCCAAACAGCATTCTCTACCACCACACTCTCTCCTTAGAATCTGGCTGCTAACTTCAAACACTCCAGTCCCTCCAGGTCTCCTCTGTCTAGGGACATGGAGGAGCAGTGCTATCACTATTTCACAGCGCACAGCACTTCAAGTTTCAAACTTTCATATACATCACATCAGGAAAACGAAGTAAGTACAACTGATTCCAATTTCACCAGTACAATAGTGACATTTTTTCATTTGTATTCTCTTTCACAGGGTTTTTACTCCCTGATCTGTTCTCAACCTATCTTCAAATAATCAGAAGGCTTGGAAAAAACATTAACATATTAACTGAACTATGTTCTTGATGTATACTTTTAATTGGTTGAAATACAAGCCAGCTGACTTAATAAGTTTTCTTGTTCATAATGACCTCTTTCTATACATAATACTGATTAATTCACTTATGCCCAAAATACAAAAATGTATCCTCCCTGATGATTTATAAGTGTGTTACTGGGTGAAAAAGATTAACATTTCTAAGCTGTACGATTCCAGGGACTTAAAGAATACCTGTAGTATCTACCAAACAAAGAACAAATTGAGATAGATTTTTTTAATGATTTTTTTTTTTGTTTTAAAGCAAATAAAACAAAAATACAGAACAAAGCAAATCAGAACAGAACAATGCAAACAACACAGGACTTCACAACAAGATGACAGGTAATCAACAGTGGCTACCATAATGTCTCTTGTTTGCTTGGAAATAGTTGACCATACCTTCACACACAATACAGTCAAACAAAACAAAATAGTATAAAACCAATAAAAAAAGAATAAAAAGCATTGTGAGACTTCAAAACAAGACAATAGGAAATCAACAATGGCTACCATAATGTCTCTTCTTCTCTTCAAAATAGTTAGTTGTCCATACCTTCATACACAATGAAAACAAATAATGAAAAACAGACTAAAACCAATCAAAACAAAAAGACGAAAGCATTACAGGACTTGAAAACCTGATAACAGGAAATGAACAATAGTTAGTATAATGCCTCATTTTCTTCAAAGTAACTGTTCATACCATCACACACAGTAAAATCAAAACAATAAGAATCACGGCAGACTTGTCAATACAAACCATCAAGTCAAGAGGAGTTTGGAGTAAAGTGTCTCAAGTCCTGAAAGAAAACAACTTCCAACCCAGACTGATGTACCCTACAAAACTATCTTTCAAAACTGAAGGAATTCATGACCACCAAACCTACCCAACAGTGAGTAAGTGAGATGGATTTTTTAAAACAAAGTTTTCTGGTCCAACACTGACTCCCTTATAAGTATCACTGATCAATGCAGTTAACCCCAAAACACAGGAAAGTCACTATTCTAGCAATTTACAACTTTGTCACTGGATAAAAAGAACAGCATCTCTAATCTGTACCATTCCAGTGACTTTGAGTACTCAAAGTATCTACCAGACAAAGGACAAATAAAGATGGGGACCTAGGTACACACTGCAATTTCTGACTATAATTTAAGTGTTTATTTCAATCTAAAAAAAAAAAAATGCCCATTTAATTACAATAACCTCATCCTTCTATGTATCTTGCTGTATTTTCAGCACTATATATGTATTTTAAGGAGAGGATCACAGGGAGTATTTCTTATGGGAAACATGTATTTTTAAAGGACTTTAAAATCAGTATTAATTTTCAACTGTTACTATTATTTTCTACCCAATATCTGATTTTCAACTAGAGAAGTTAGTATGTTAATGTTTCCCAAGCCTTCTGGTTTGTTTTCACCTATCTAATTTTCATGTATTCTTTTCAGCAATATAAATATGGGTTTCTTGTCTTGATTTTTCTTTTTCAAAATTTGTTTCTAATTTATATATAGTGTAAGCAAAACTATTTCTACATTAAAATGTACCATGTACCTCACAAGTTTCATTTTCTAAGCAATCTTAATCCCTTTTTAGTGCCAATGCTAATCACTTAACTATTCAAATGTGCTCTCAAAAGTACATAACCAACCTACTCAAACTATCAGCTATAAAATGAAATTTCATTCTCTTCCTCAATTCAACATTTGCAATGTTATGGTATGTCCCTTACTGTAGAAGTTGCTGAATTTAACTTTATGCATGTGATTCTTCAAATTATCATAGCATACACCCTTATAACTTCTGCCCATTCTATTCTTGCAATTCACCTCATTTGCTTGTCACATGAAATTTATACTATTTACAGATATTCAAGTTTGAAAGCCAGTCAAATTTTTTAACTCAATTTTCCTCTCATTCCATTAATTTTAATTAACCTGATTCTTGATTCTTGGGTTCTTTAATCTCTCCTCTGGTCAGTGCAGCATCATAGCAAGGCTCCCCAGAGTACAAAACATAATCACATGAACCAGTGGATCCCAGCACTTGACGAATTTAAGACAGGAGGATCCAAGGTGGAGTCTTGCTTGGGCAACTTAGTAAGATCATGTCTCAAAAGTTTAAAAGGGGAGTGTGACAAGGTGACAGGGATCTATCTAGCTTAGTGCGAAAACAGTGGACTTAATCTCCTGTACTGTGGGGAAGGGGTCAAAGAAAAAAACCTTATCAGGGCAATATAACTTGCTTATAAGGGCATTTGCCTCAATTAATGACAAATAGTTACACTCACCACTTTTTCAAACAAAATGTGCATTATATAAACTTTAAGCCAAGAAAATGCGCAGTGTCTTTTTTTCTATGCACAACGAAAATTCCTTGCCAAAAAAAGTATAAATAATTCATGGACTTAACACAAGACTAGAAGCTAGGCTAGCAGTAACCATGACACACTAAAGTACAGGCCAGTCCACAAGATCAAGTATCAAAGATATTTATATTCTGAGCTGGCAGAAGTATTGCTTTTGCTCTTTTCCAAGACAGAGATTAACAAATAAAAACAAACAAAAAGCACGTACTACAAACAAAGAGTTCTCAACAACTAATAAAGCTGGAAGCTGGAAGACATCTAAGTCAGTCAACAATTACTTTCAAAAGTCTAGTTGGTCCAATTATACCTAGTAAGGTTGGGGAAGGATGGAGGAAACTGACAAACCACTGAAAACAGAGAATTATCATTTGCCAGAGTCCAGTTTCAATGTGGATTTGAATTAGTACTTCACAACTTTCTTAAGAGCCAGCATAACAGTGATTATGAGAAAATTCCTCGGCTGGACTGCCTGGGTCAAAAACTTATGTTTGAATTCTGGCAAGCTCCCTTACCTACAGGAACTTTGTTTTTATATCTATGGGAATTAAAATACAGGTTGAACATCCCACTGCAAAAATTCAATATTCAACATGTTCCAAATTCTGAAACTCAAGACATGTGGACACAAATGGAAAATTCCAAACCTGACCTCATGTGACAGACTGCAGTCTATGCAGGCACACTACAAATATTACCACATATAAAATTTCCTCAGGATATATGGATAAGGTAGACATGAAATATAAGTGAATTCTGAATTGAGACTTGAGTCCATTCCCCAAGATACAGCATATATTTATATATTTCAAAATGTAACAACTCCGAAATCCAAAACAATTCTGGTATTAAGCATTTTGGAAGAGGGATATGCAATCTGTAGTAATTACCTTACAGAGCTAAAAATTAAGTGAGTTAATATTAATCAAGGACTAAAACAATGCTTGGCATAAAACAAATTAAAATCATTAAGCCTTTGGATAAAAAAAAATTTAACCTCTATCAATAGCAAATGCTTTCTTAAACAAAGTGGACTGAATTCGTTACTAGCCCTCAACAGAATGGACCAAACCAAAATGGAGTCACTCATGCTAAGTCCCATCTCAAACTGAATCTTTAAAGAAGCAGGGAAATCCCAACACAGATCAGTTTTTTCCAAAAACAGAAAATACCAGCCTGAGTCTGCTGACTAAATAAATTCTTTAAAAATAGCCAACCTTTTTGCTTACCTTCCACCTACTCTTCTACCCTTGCAATTTGGTTGCTTTCCTAACCCTCTACCGAAATTAACCACTTTTCTTCCAATACTGGCCACCTCATATCCATTTTCTCCTCCGATGTCTCTACAGGTAGCAGTTCAGTTATTCAATAAACACTGACCTAAGCTTCTCATTTAATAATTCCAGTAAAAGACATTCAATTTACCACAAAGCAAACCAAACCAAACCAACCAACCAACCAACCAACATCCCAAACACATGAACAAAAACCACCTAATCAATCAACAAACTTATTAGGCATTTCTAACAATTCTGAACGAAACTCTTCAGGAGATATATTTAACATAAATACACACACCTCAGTAATATATGCTATTTCAGTGAATCTGTAATTTGGTAGTGGAAACAGACAAATACTTAATGATTAGTTTTAAGCTCATTGACAGGGTAGGGGGAGTGGACAAAAAGTTAACTACAGATGTATCTTAGGAATTGGCAGTATGAGGTGAAGAGCAGTCAGAAAAGGATTCTAGAGGAAATATCTAATAGTCAAGACAAGTTGGGAGAAGTCCTATCCAAGACCTGCATACATGAAAGAAAGAAGTGCTTTCAAAACATTTTGAGCTCAAAAGTGAGATCACCAGTATAAGAAGGAGATATACAGGTAGTTCTGCTCAGAAGAAAGAAATGTAAAAGATGAAACCATCAAGGCAGAAAAAAATTTACACCACTAACTAAGAAAGCTACACTAGTGTGATTGACTATCTGGTTAATATTTAATTACATTTTTAAAAACTGTTACAGTAAATGACACATTGCCATTAATCCTCCTTAAAATATTTCCTCTTACATCAAATGCACTTATCTCATCATTCTTGCCACTTTCTGAAGCAGTTCTGGAAGTCCTCATCAGTGTCTTTATAGACAGGATCAAAAATACAGTGAATGGTGAGAACGCCATTCAACATTAAGACAGGCTCATAAAAACATTACTGTGTGTCTTCATTCAGCTTACACACTGGATCTGGCACCATGTAATTTCTGGTTGTTCCCAAAGTCAAAATGACCATGAAAGGTAAATGTTTTGAATTGATTCAGGTCAAGGCAGCCATGACAGTAAGTAAGGACACTCATTAAAGAAGACTTACAGAAATGCTTCACAAAGTGGCAAGAACAATCGCTTAAGTGTGTTCCAAGTAAGGGAGACTCTTTTGGGAGGGATTAATGGCAATGTGTCTTTTACTGCAATAACTTTAAAAAATTTAAAATATCACTGTATTTTTGGATCATATAGGGAACAAAAAGAAAATGTGATTTCATCGCCGCAGTCCAAATAGTACAAAAAAATCCAATAAAAAAAAAATGCTCATTTGACTCACTACATAAACAGGTTAAAGGGTATTAACAGAAGCTCATTACACTTGAATACCCTTCAAAAGTACTATGCTACTTCCCAAAGATCAACTAAACCTCCAAAGATTTGAAAAAAGATTGTTAAGAACAGTTTCCCCCATGAAACAAGATTAAAATTTCTGACAATAACAATGTTACAATTTTCCCCACATACTAAAACAATGTTACCAACATCTAGCCACCCAAACCTACAGGACCTCTAAGAGCTTAATTACCTGCACCTTAGAGGGAAACTACTCCCACACAG
The DNA here is from genome assembly GCA_004027455.1 of Hydrochoerus hydrochaeris. Taxonomy (NCBI): domain Eukaryota; kingdom Metazoa; phylum Chordata; class Mammalia; order Rodentia; family Hydrochaeridae; genus Hydrochoerus; species Hydrochoerus hydrochaeris. The sequence goes on along the minus strand of PVLA01004556.1, from coordinate 109,796 downwards.
AGTTCAGAGATACTTATTTTTGTGCATATGCATCGTTCCTACAAAATCAAAACAAAATTCCAAATTAATCTGCTGAAACTTTGAAAAACTACCTTAAGTACTTCTATGGTGTCTGATTCAAAGGAAATAATTAGGTACTTTTATCCAGACTCCTCAATTTCAGATAATGGTGTCATCAAAACAGCTTTATTTTTCTTACTGAATACTATAATAAAATCTTAGGGGACCAGGACAAATCCTTTCCATTACACCCACCTTGTCTCTCTCAAAGCATGGCACACAGAAGTATTTAACACATATTCAAGTCTACCAAATCTCAAAAACAAAGACACTAAAACCAAATGGTCTTATTTATTATAGATTTTAAAACTGAAGTGCAGTACATTTCACATTTTTTCCTTCAAAATCATCATCAAAATGAAAGAAAAATGTAAATATTTATGTAGAAAATATTCATTTAAGAGTCAACAGTTTAGAAAAGTTTTAGACAAAACAAACAAATATCCTATTAAGTGGCTGAGTAAGACAAAGAACCTAAATTTCCCTGGACCTTAGTTTTCTTATTAAATGAGAAACAGCACAAGAAAAAATGACTTGTTTGAAGTTTAGAATCACTTTCTTGAATATACTGCATATTTCAGGCAAAACAAATAATCTGTAGCTACAACCAAGCTGTTTTCATCTCTATATCATTATTTGTCTCAAACATTCACATTTTTACAAAGCTACAAGCCTAGATACCAATCATTTTATTTTCTACTACCAATCCCCATATATGGTAAAAAACTGACAATCACTAACTGAATGGAATCCTTGGCTAACATGGACAGAACAGTAATTTATGCTCACTGTTGTGGGAACATAATTTTGGCAACGATATTCCATGAGGCCACAAGATGGTGGTGTTGCTCCATCAAAAAGAAATTTTTAAAAAACTAATACTAAATACGTTATAACAACTTTCTCAAAATGAAATGTTAACTCCACTGCAAGAAAGTTAAAATTTGTGCTTTATTAGGGAATATTAGTAAGAAAGGAAAATAAATGTACCTATTAATTTTAGCACTATTTCAATATTTAAGCTGAACAGTCATCATTCTTAAAAATAAAACAAAAGCACAAGACTTTGACAGAATTGCTGATTTTTTTCCTTGTTCTACTCCCTCTCTCAATATTCCAATTACATGGATTATAATATAGAATTACATACAAAATAATTTAAATATATTTTAAATACTGACAAATGTCATTTCTCCCATGCTTAATTTAAGGAGATGATAACTCTTTCTGCCTTAAAAGAACTACTACTAAACTGCAGTTACATCAACAAAGGACTATGCCTAAATGGTATCAGCACTGCAGATGAAGTTTCCTGCCTATTTCTCAATCTTATAATATGCAATATTATGTTTACAATAAGAAAATAACAAAAATTTTAAAGCCAAAAAAAAAAAATTTACACGTTTGGTAATTTTTTTCCCCTCGCCTTCATGAACAGCAACAGAAAACACGCTTTCTCCTCCTGGGCCACATAATGTTACTTCAGAAAATATTATTCATATAATGCTAATTAAGGACATTAAAACTTAAGTTCCAAATTCTCAGAACCAACTTAAATAGCACTGCATAAGATTCAGCTATTCCTGGATATCAGTAAGGGCATCAAATTCAGATGCCATGTCCCTCGTTCTGAAGTTTCTCAAATCCATGAGGAACCCACAGCTGGGGGCAGACTATATTTGCTGTACCTTAGGAAGCAGCAGGAAGTTGTCAAGAACACTTGCAGCTGAAGCAGAGGCCACTAACAGCCTCAAGAACACAAAGCTTCTTAATGTCAGGTCACATCCTGGCCTGCTGACAAGACTAGTATTCATCTATACTGCACTGGTCACTGGACAATTATGACCAAAAGTTACAGTCATTCCCCCAAATTTCCTGACTGTTTCTAAATATATTAAGAACTGTAATTTACCAGCACTTAAGTAAGCACAGAGATTTCCTAACTCTTTAATTCCTAAATGATAATTTCTAGTGTAAGAAAAATGTATTGGGATAATGTAACCTAGAGAACAGTTTTGTAGATGATACAGTAAGCATTCATCTCCCTAATGCTTTCCCCCATGACCACCACTAGAACAAAATTCTTAGTACTTTGAAGTACAGAAACAGTATTTTTCTACTAAACTTACACAGCAATACAAAAGACAGCAGAATAAGGTCTCCCAGTTGTATAGCTGTACTACAAAGTGATACACAGCAAGGTCAACATACACACCTGCAGTAAGGGCTGGATCAAAATTACATTTAAGTATTGGAAAAGAATACAGTGCTGCAACATTTTTTTGTTACACAATTTCTAGGTATTTTAGAACTACTGAAGTAATAGACAAGGTTAATTTACTATTTTCAAATACCCTTAAGAATGTGAAAGCATGCTATAAAGTACAAGTTTTCATTAAATCATCATTTTTTAAGAGGAAGATAACTGAGATTTTTCAAAGGAAAATACTAAGACTCAAAGATTTCCTCAACTGGTTACTTCCTAGAATGAAATAACCAATTAAATAGCTAAAACTCTACTCCTAGAATAATACAATCCTTCTGACTACTATCAAGTGTAAAATACAGTATAAATACAAAGTTTACAATCCCTTACCCACAAAGTCAAAATGTAAAAAGTTATAAAAAAAATCAAAGTCCTTTGTAACTCATTTAGTAATAAAAAATTTGCCTAATGGCAACTATTTAGTATCCTTGCTTACCCACACCTAAATATTTGCCAAACAAAACACAGGTACTGCTATAGACTTCACTGGAGTTTTATGTGACCAAAAAAGGGTGTGTCTTTTTAAAATGGAAGAACTGTAAAACATCTATTGAGTAATGAAGAATTTACAAATCTATCCTAGGGAATTTTTACTGACTACGATCATTTTAATAAATGAACTAAGTACTATTATTCTTAATTTATATATAAATGCCCAGTTTATATATGACAAACTGGGCAATAGGTTAACTAGAACAGCATAGCTCAACCAAGGAGCCAGTACTACAATGCAAATCTAGCTTTGTCTTAATATCTAAACTTTTATTACACAATACGTTAGGAAAAAATTATCAAGGAATTTTTTTTAAATTATAATTACCAAAAATTTTAATCTAGAAAAAAATGAAATCCCTAAATACAATGTATCCTTTCCATTCTAGGTAGTAACATAAACCATCCTTACAGTAATCCCCAGGTCATACAACAAAAAGACATGGTCTGCTCTCCTCCTGCTCCCCAAGAATGAGCTCACGAAGACAGTGAAAAGAAACAATACTAGAGTCTTTAGACGAATGCCAACTAATCTTTTCCACTCAAATTAGAAAGAATTGTAAGTTTGACTTAAAAAAAAGAAAACACACACAAAAAAACGTACTTATTAATCCAGTAACTTTTATTTACATCAACACTACTGTACTTTTAGGTTTTTTCAAGAACTGCCACCAATGCCAAATATTATCAGCCTTTGAGTCCTGTTGGTAACGGGACTGAGGAGGGTTTCCATGACACAGACACAGGCTATAATTACCAGAGGTTAGAGATTAGCTTAACGTTTTTTTCATTTGCATTGAAAATTTAAATCTTTTCTCATGACTTTTATCCAAAGTCAATGCCCTCATGCTAAGGAATGAGTTTTCCCAAAAGATAAGCTCACAATCAACTTTTTATTCAAAAGCCCAAACTTCAAATTTGACATACTTCAATTGAAAGCTTTATTTTTGAAAAGCTTAGCTAAATAAAAAGCAGTCAGACTATCTGATAAATAATCATGTCTAATTTAACTTTCACTTTTCAAAAAGGAAATGTCACCAATCAGAATTTCTTTTTTAGAAGGGAGAAGTCTTGCACAAGGAAGCCAGAGTCATTTCTGTAGCCTACTCTTCATCATGATTCCCCTCTATCATGTTTCCGTAGTTTGTTTTACAAGTCCCCAGCAATTAAGCCTTTTTAAACAGTTGGAAAGTTCAAATATTAAGCTCCCTAAATGTACATTACATGTGTGCATAAGGAATACTTTAGTCAGAAAGATGGTCTCTGTCAAAGCTCGCTAAGATCCCAAATTAGAGATCTGGTTTCTGTCAACAGTTATCAAATTAATCTCTGTAACACCACCTGCGATATTGGCTAAAATGAAGACTACTGAGCACCCTCTCAAGAACCATATCATACACCTTAAAAGACACTGAAGAGCCCACATGTGTACCAAGCACCCTATATGACCACGAAACAAGAACTATGTTTGAAAAACACTGGTCTACACCACATTTTATCTATGACGGTAACGTTAACAATTTCTTGTTCTCAAGCTGCATGGACAAACCTTCACCCACTGCTACACTGCCAGCTGCCTTAAGTCAGTATCTTTCCCAGATTCAGTTTTTATCTTTTAATAACTGATGTTTTAAAATTAAGAAGTGAGATTGATATGATCAAACCAAAACTAAGCTACTCTACACCCTTGAAAAATGAGTGGCTCACAATGAAGTGACTACTAGTTTGATTTCTTAATACTTGGGAATAAAGAGTAATAAAGACAACTTAAGGGCTTCTTATGTTGCAAGATTTATGCATTGTTTTATAAGGATTTCAATTAATCCTTAAAAAATGCAGTAATAAAAGTATTCTTTACAGTTTACAAAAGAGCTACCTTAGGGCAACAATGCTATGACGAGAGTGCCTGTATTCTTGAAAACTTTATAAAGGAGAGAGAGCTATGTTGTCTACTTGTAAAGAATCTCTTAATTCTCATCTTGGCAAGTTGAGACCATTGTATAGCTACGGTATTCTACTTCAAGTCAGGACTCAATAGTTTGCTTCCACCCATCCTATTTAGTCATAATTATGGGTATACTGAATCACTATGAAAAGAACCAAGTTTCCCTAGTTTAGTAATGCTATCATAATTTTTAACTACTCAGTTAAGTTAGAGCAAAGAACAGGACCTTCAAGAAACACCCTAACATAATTCTATTTGTCCTCTTTCCTAGGTCTATAAAGCCTATGTCTTAGTACTTTCTATCATCAAACTCCTCCTCACATCAGCAAAGTTACTATTTTCAGAAATCTGCAGCAGGCTACAGGGGCCCTTTTTAGAAATACAATTCTTTAAGTGAAATAATTCATTATTCCACTCAGAAGCTGTAATGTAATAAAAACTAAACTTATTTTCATTTCAGAGTCAACTATGCCACTAGTTGGTAACTTAAATTTAAAAAAAAAAAATACTGAGACTAATACAAAATGACAGCGAGAAAAAGATGTGACAGGGCTGGGGATGTAGCTCAGTGGCATTTGTCACCTGAAAAAGATAGTGACAAATGAAAACAACCCAGCTAGCATGCAAGGCATCTGTCTACTCCAAGAAGAGAAGAGTATCACCTTATTCCTTACATCTCAGTAAAGAATTCCATTCCAGATTTTGGAACAAAGAGTACTCTCTCCACTCTAGTAGTGCCTCTCCCCAAGAGTGATTTATCTCAACTTTTTTCAAGACACTTCGAACAAAAAGTACATGAAGCACAGGTTAGTCAAGGATGGTCAATGTCAGAGTGACTGGCCAAGAAGACTCAAAGGTCTCAAGCTGAGGGTATGGGTGTCTGCCCGCACCCTGGAGCCCATACCGCATGGCGCGCTGTCTGATCTAATTCACCCAACTGAGTAAATTACTGGACGCTATTGCACAAGAAGAATATTAGTCAATTGTGTCCCATTACAAAGCATATTAAAGCAAACCACAGAGGTCCAAAATTCTGTTTCCTTCCCCCCTCATGTTGCCCCCCCATGCTGAGGAACAAATTGAGGGTCTCAGGCATGCTAGAGCTATAACCCTAGTCCCTCTTCACTTCTAAGCAAGCAGCTCAAACTATCTCCTTCTGTGTATCTGAGGTGCTGTCATTTGCACCTCAGATTCGGCTTCCCCCTCCCTTCCGTCTGGCAGCCGAGATTCAGTCTAGATTTGTAGAAAGCATCAAGCAGCCTAACCCTCAGGTTCCACAGCAGTTTTCTAGGAGATCAGGTGCTGAGTAATACAGCTGATGCTTACTTAAATAAAATCTGTAATTAGCCAGGTATGGTGGCACAAACCTGTAATCCTGGCATTCTGGGAAGCTGAGGCATGAGGATCCCAAGTTCAAGCTCGACCTGGGAAATTTAGCAAGACTATCTCAAAGTCTTTAAAAAAAAAAAAAAAAAAGTGTGGCTGGGGAAATAGCTCAGTGTGAAAGCCTTAATTTCAAAAACCTCTAACTTGCTTTAAGCAAAGGAAGGGACGGTGTGAGTCCCAAACCTAGGCCTGAAGAAAGTCTGGTTGCTCCTGCTTTTGCACTCTTGTGAGCACTAAGCTACTAGGTAAATTTGTCAACCCTGCTGTAAAGGCCACAAGGTAAGGAAGGGACTCTGGAACTACAAAAGCATGCGGGTGTCCAGTCCTGCCAGCTGGACACACGTGGCCTCTGCAGTGATCACCAGCAAATTAGACCTGACTGACTGAGCTCCATCCAGGACAGCGAGACAGAATGAGCAAAATAGGTGTTTTAACTGGTTTACTTTAGGGTTGTTTGTTACACAGGAATAGATAACTGAATGTTAATCTAGTTCCTCATATTTCTCAATAATTTGTTCAAATGACAGAGAATGGGAAGGTTATAAATATGCTCTCCCAATTCCCACAGCCTCAGGAGATAAAGCCTACATTCTTGAATTCAAGAGGTTCTTCTAAATTTATGTTTAAGAGCACAGGCTTTGTGTTTGTTGTCTCAAAATGGTACCCTGGCACCTAGCAGTGTCTGGCATATAGTAAGCACACCAGTATGTGTTATGAATGAATGCTAAATTTAAGAAATGTCAAGGCTAAATCAACAAATGTCAGTCTTCACTATAACTTAGCCACTGTCTGACAAGGCTTTACATAACACACTCAGAAAAAAATCATTTAAACACGAACTTTAAGCATATCCTGAGTTTTTGAATGGTTTATCTTTTTTAATGGTAAAGCCTGGTATGTGATAGTAAAAATCATTGTATGTACTTTGTAAAATACATACATGGAGTTCGTAATGGTAAATAACTTGATAAACACTTTGGAAATAATTCTAATGTGTAGACTTCAAAAATACAAACGTTCAAGGATGAGGACTTTACAAATAAGAATCAAACTGCACCTTGTAAAAAAATTTAAAAATTTTTAACAAGAAATTAACACCTACATTTCACCAATGTATTGTTACAGATAAGAAATCAACTTCTGTTTTATCCTTGACAAAAAGTGTTAACTATTTTGTGATAAAATGGTTACAAATTTCAAAATTACCTACCAATAGCCATTGGAATGAGAGAACCATCTTAACACAAAGAAAGAAACAGACAAGTTCAGATCCACACAGTACAAAAGGCAACCATACTTCAAACAGGTACATCTAGAATCTTCACATACAACTTACAGCTAAAGTTCCACTGTAGGTAAAGAATCAGTTTTGTAGGAAAAGAATATTGAACTAGGTATATAAATACAGGTTTCCACTCTAATTTTAGCCATTACCTAGTCATATGCCTTGGAAATTTAGCTTTTCAAAATGTCTTTTGAGCCTCAAGATACGTATCAAAAAGTAATGATTACCTCCAGACCCATTGAATTCTGTTGTCATGAGAAACAAATATAAAGTATCTATTACCATTACTTAAAAATCAAGAATGTTATACTAGCACAGGTTGTGAGATACTCTTCTTAATGTCAGCAGAAAGAGTAAAACTCATCTGTGCTTTTGTCAGACATTTATTCCTCATTACATATTAGTAACTAGTTCCTTGGATACCACTTATAAAGAGCAATTTATGGGATTTTCCACTGTGCATTATAATTACATCATACTTTTATAAGAAGAGTACAAAAGACTCTAGTCTTTCTAATGACTGTGTTGTCAAAGTTTCTATAGCTATAAGAAAAACCAAGTAATAGCATGTTCTGGTTCCCGACTACCATAGAGAAACTTACAGATGCAAAAAAAGTCAACGGCTAATCCAACTATGCTTCAACCATATGAGCAAATTAGTTATTTAACCTATTTTACAAAATTCATTGAATAGGAACCCCATTTTATTTACTTTGCCAAGATTTGATTTTTCATTGATGAAGGTCTCCTGAAGGAGACAGTATTCTTAAGCAAGGCATACAGAAATAGAAAAAATTAAAAAAAAATTTTTTTTTGAGACAAGGTCTCCCCATAATTTAGACTAACCCATGAACTTACTATGTAGCTCAAAATGACCTCAAACTCAGACTCTCCAGCCTCAGCCTCCTGAGTGCTGGGATTATAGGCATGTGCTACAGTCCCACACAAGGCTAAGAAGTTCTTAAAGCAGCTTATTCTACTTATATTACTTCCATCCTCCCTCTCCCCATCCCAAATAGACACAAAGACAATAATAATTAAAATGACTAGTTTGGTTTTACTATCTGCTTTCCATCTACCCAATGTATTACTCAGATTCACCAGCTCTCATGCAAACAAAAACAAGACAGGTACAGATATTCTAATAAAAATCTAAGACTCATCAATCACAAAATGGTAAGAACTAGAAGGACTCTCCTGGGATCATCTAGTATTTGACTAATGAAGTCACTTTGAGGTATTCACTGTATCCAACTCATGGTAAATCACATGTATTATCTTCATACAAGAAAGAAACCATCACTGTCTATGAACTCCTGATTCCAAATTTACCCACTTGCTGACTGATACTTCAGGAAAGTTACATAAACTCTTGGGCTAATCTGTCCTGTAACATCACAGCAAATAACGTAAATTACTCCAAATTCTCTGCAAATTGTAAAGCACGACATGAATGTAACACTGTTCTTCAGATGCATAGTGTATTTCTACAGCTAATTCAAGAACCTGAAGGTTCTATTATTTTATTTTAAAGTTTCCAATAATTCTGAGTGCTGTCCCCAAACCTAACTGACCCATGGATTCATGGATGTACTTCAGGTGGTCCATGGATTCCCCTAAATTTATATCCACGGTGCACATGAAAATTTTTCAAACCAGCAGATTCCTGTCATTTCACCCAGGGTTGGTAATCTCTAAAAGGATGTAAAGTAACACACATACTGAGGGGGTAAAGCTCCCATGGATCTTACTCAAAATACAACCACTAGTCTTCCTTGATCAGAACTGGTTATTTTTACTTTTTTCATTTTCCTAATCATTAAATTCTGTCTACTACCTTTCTCCTTTCTACTAGCATTAATACACAACTTGTTACCTATGACCACAATTATCAGGAGTCTATCCACCTCCAGGTTCCTTGACCTTATTTTGCCCCATATGCTGCTACCAGATTAAGCCTCCTAAAACAAAGTTTTTAAATTGTTTCACTCCCAACTCTAAAATCATCTGTGGAATCCTCACTGTGTATAAAACCAAGTCGTTATTCTAAAATTAAAACCAATGTATTAACTGGCCAAATTTTTATTTTATCATCCTTTATCCTAGCACTAACTCTCTGTCACACCTCAACGGTTAAGTTACTTGTTTATTCCCAAATATGTAAACTCTGAGATTCTTCTCCCTGCTTCCATCATCTTTCCCTGCTATCAAGTCAGTCATCTTTCAAATCCAAGAGTTTAAAAGCCAGAAGACCCATGAACCAACTACTCAAACTCTACCTTGCCAAATGATGAGTTCCAAACCTTCTGAACTTGAATTCTGTGAGGATTTTCCTATTGTTTGTGAAACTTAACCAAGTATCAAATGACAAATGGAGAATCTGTGTATATAATCCTCCCTCCCAAAGGCAGAAAACACTAATCATTCTCACCTTTTTATGCCCCCAAATACCTGCTACTGTCAAGCAGTCCTGTATATACTTTCAGTAACTGTGTCAGGAAGTAAAAGAAATGTCAGCCATTCTGGGGTAAAGAGCAAAGATTACTATCTTTTTGAAGGAAGAAACCTCTGTGTGACATCCTGTATCATCCCCCCCCCCGCCCCGTCTCCAAAAACCGAACACTTAATCACTGTTTTTCAAAACATACTGTTTTAGGTTTTATAAACAGCTCTACATTTTATGGGAAAAACTACTCGAAAATGTTCTTAAGCTATGTCTCTGAAGAACTATTCCACATACACTTTTTTCCAGTCACAGCTAATCTACTACTTCATATGTAAAAACAAGCCCACATAAATCAAAGAATGTGTTTTTTAGAAGGTGCATTTTGCCTGCATAATACACAAACACTTGGTCAGACAGGTAAAATGGGTTCATACATAAGCGTGAGTGAACTCTTACAAACCTGTAGAAAATTATAAACCAGGTATTTCACATAAAAGAAATAAAGAAGGTGGGAAACAACCGCACACTATCTTTTTACTAATACCAGCAGCATTTTAAAACAAACTGAGATCTAGCTGTATACTCTCCTACATAAAAAAATGAAAAACACTTTATAATAGGAAAAGAAAAACAACTCAAGCTCCTGGAATAAAAACATTTTTATACTGGAAGCGTAAAGATGTCTACGTTATAATAGCTACTTCTCTCCTTTGATAATGAAGCCTTCATAGAATTACTGAAGCAAAGGAAACTCAACTCCCAATCGAGTAAAGCAAGGACTGCACAATCCTTGGGCACACAAAACTGGTTATCTGAAGGTTGTAAAAGCAATGGGAAAACTACAAAATTAAAATTTTAAAAGAAAATGAAAGGAGTCACAGATGAGAAGAGAGACTACTAATAACATCTGCAAGGTCACTGGGACCCAGCAGGTTACAAAAGGTGGAGGTGGGGGTGCTGCGGGGTCGGGAAGAGCGGGGAGAGCAGAAGCGGGAGCAGAAAGAGCCGCTCTGGGCCGGAGCGCGGGCTCGGTGGATTCGGGGTGAAAGTCAGGGCGCGGGGTGCTCTGACCAGGCGCTGGGGAAAGGCAGACCGCAGGCGGGGAGGGCTGAGGGAGCCGCGGAGCGCGGCTGCAGAGTCACGGAAGCACTTCGCCCAGTCCCCGGCACCGGCAGCACAGGCCTGCGCCGGACCACCCCGGGCGGCGGCCAGGACCCACCCGCAAACTCCCGCCGAGACCGGGACCGGGACCGCGTCCCGCCGCGCGCCAGGGTCCCGCCCGGGGCCCCTGCCCGTGTCCTTACCCGGCGCGAAGCCGTCGGCTCGCGGCCGCCGGGGCTGGGCAGCGGGGCCGCCTCCTCCTGCTCCTGCTCCCGGGTGGGCGCCCTCAGCCTTCCGCCCCCAGGATCGCCATCTCGCAGCAGGCGTCGGCCCCGGCAGCCCAGGCCGCCCGCAGCCACTCGGAAGCCGCACGCCGCGGCGCCGGCACCCGACCCTCCCCCCACCCCACCCCAGCCACGCGCCACCCCCAGTCGACCCCACACCGCCCCTCCTCGGGAGCGCGCCGCGTGCCCACGACGCCGGCGCCGCGCCCCGAGCGCGCGCCTCCCGGCCGGCCGCCCACCCGTCCCAGCACCGCGCGCTGCGCTGCGCCGCGGTCGCCCGAAGCCTCCAACTCCGGACCCGGAATCCGGCTTCCCGCGAGCATGCGCAGCGAGAGCGCACCGAGGCTGCCTTTGGAAACCTCCGCTCCTCCGGGTCTTCGGAGTGCTCGAGGGGAGGACCAGCCAATAGGAGAGGGGGGCGGGGCCTGAGCCCTGGAGGGGCGGGGCCGCGCCGAGCTTTGGGCAGCGGTTTCTCTAAACTCTCTTGCTCTGCACTTTGCTGACTTGACTTTCCGGTCCGCAGCGGAACCCTGTACGTGACCTCGGTGACGATCCTCCGAGACTTGGTGTTCTTTTCTCCAACACTGAATAGCCAAAGCCGGCTGTTAATAAATACTCCTTGACCTAGCTTCCTAACTTAGTATTTGACTTAGAATCCATTGCAAGAGAAAATATTGCACTTAGCGTATAGTACCAGATTTGCAGTCCATTGTTATTAGTGATCAGATTGTTCCTCCCCTGTCACTTTATCAGCCCAAAGCTAAAGGTGATGCTTAGTGACCAAGTTCTTTTGTCAGCACAGTTAATCCACACAACAGCCCCATAAGGTAGTGTCTATTAACTCCACAGTATAACTGAGTCAGCTGGTTTAAGAGAAGTTCTGTTGGTAATTTGTAAAGCTTTTGGAAGAAAAACCACCTGCAAATAGAGATCAGTAATGACGACACAACATTCCAGATGACCTCATCTTCTTAAGAGAGCTAAAAAAGATATTCAGGCATAGAGTTCAATTTTATCCCAAACATCTCACTCAACATCCAAGAATTACCTACAGCCACCCCCAAGCTTACTACTAGCTCTTCTGTCTTAGGCTAGGTGTCTCACTCCTCTCCAAAGCTCACTTTCTACTGTCTGCGCCTTCCTGTAAGCCCCTCCTTGGCACATCCTTAACTTCACCCTCTCTACTGGCTATAACTTAGCATAACCATGTTTTAAGACTTAATGTTCTAAATTTTCCCTTAACCTTTAAGTTCCTTTCTAATTCCATTTCTTCTTATATCGTAACTAAACTGTTGGAAAGAATTGCGTATCAAGAACAGCCCCATACTCTGTGAATGTGTAGGATTCAATAGATAACTCTTAGCTGAACAAATGCACATGCCCTTCTACTCCAGAGCATCAGTTCCTGCCCTCTGACCTCTCACTTGAAATAGGTGCATAACCACATGATCTGCAAAGATCATTCTAAAATAGACGTCTCAGAATGTACTGAACTGATTCAAATCACCCAATTGTGCCTTTTGAGCTTTTGTGACAGATTAACATGATTATCAAGGCTACTTTCATGTTCACCTGCTCTGGTTCTCCTGGAAAGAAAGAAAAAGAAAGAAAGAAAGAAAGAAAGAAAGAAAGAAAGAAAGAAAGAAAGAAAGAAAGAAAGAAAGAAAGAAAGGAAGGAGGGAAAAGACCTTGACATTTCCTTGAATGTGCTCGCTCATGCCTGTGCTTAAACAAAACTTATCGCTCTAAGTTTTCCCCCATCTTTAGGCTGTCAGATCACATTACATAAATTCAACACTGTTTAAAAACAGCGCCCCCCAACAACTTCGCACTTCTCCCCAGCCCCAGAATTTGTGCAGCTCCACCTTCTGCTTCCTGCTGTGGTGTGTCTCACTGTCAGCTCCCCCAATCGCCATTTCCTCCTCAGCACTGTAAAAAAAAAAAAAAAAAAAAAAAAACCCTAGTGGGGCTGGGGATTTAGTTCAGTGGCTTAAGTGCCTGCCTTGCAAGCGCAAGGTTGTGAGTTCGATCCCTGGTACAAAAAAAAAACAAAAAAAAAAACCTCCTAGTATTCTACTAGCCCCCTATTTTCATTATTGAACGTCTCTGTCTTCAGATGAACACTTTTATACATACACTTTCACAAATCATTGTCCATATCCTTACTTACTATTTTAGATTAAATCCTTAAAAATAATCAAAGATTGTGAACAAGCTCAGCCCTTTTGAAACACTGGCAATTTGCCTTACAGGAAAATCTCAGGCATAGTTAACACACTGCCTGAGACCAAAACGCAGCGTGGTCACTGCAGTCCACATTCTTTAATTGCTCTAGATATTTTTACCTGTGCAAGTCTCTTTATCCATAAAGTAATATTACAAACCATATCCTCTAACTGGATTGGCATAGAAACAAAAGTATTGACATTATACAATAAAATCCTTTCTTTAACTGAAACATATATCTCCCCCTTCTGATTTTAAAAGAAATAAAGTGGTTTTGTGGGCTCTAAACTATAGTGGGCCTCAGGCACTGTACCTAATATGCCTGCTGGGTAAACTGACCCTGCTGCTACCTACAAACTACGAGATTTGACTGAGTTACTTAATCTGATTGTACCTCAGGTAGAAAATTGATATCATGTTATCATGTGGTGTCATAGTAAAAAGTAAATGATTTGCTATAAGTAAAATACTTTAGCTAACACATGAAGATGCTACATAATCTAAGCATTCCTGTTGCTGTCATTGTCATTATCAGTTTTTCCACAGCACTATATAAGTAAACGTGCTTCACTGTGTCCAAGTGACCATGGTGTATTTTCATATGAGTAAATATGGTATCTTATTGTTGGTCCATCATTGTCCATTTTCTTCCTGCGGTATTCACAAATGGGAACTTCATATAATGTAGATTTTTATCCTATTGGTCTTTTTTCTCTCTCTCTCTTTCTCTCTCTCTCTCTCTCTCTCTCTCTCTCTCTCTCTGTCTTTGCTTTTTTATTTCACACATCCTTTTCCATCCAAGATCATAGAATTTATCTGCCTTTTATTTTTTCTACTTGTTGGACAATTCTCTTTTCATTTAATAATTTAATCCTGTGTGATTTATTTTAGAGTGATGATCTTTTTTTTCTAAATAACTAATGGCATTCTACAGTCTTTTTTTAAAGGAAATTTTGTCTAATTATAGTGATCTTAAAATATGCCCATAATTCGTTGATACTTCTTGCTTCAAAAATTGGAGGGAATTATCTTCCTAGTAAGTGTGGGTTATGGTTACTGACTTGGTTTTACTGGACTCAAGGCAGAACTGACACTCCCAGGACTAGGTCATGAAAAAGCATCATGGATCCTCTCTACTCTCTCTCATCACCAGCCACATCAAGCCGCCATATGGAGAGGCCCACAGAGCAAGGAGCTAACGTGTCTTATTGACAATTGGCAAGGACCTGCAAGAGCACCACGTGACAGAAGTGGATCTTTCAGCCTAAGTCAAGCTTTCTGATGACTTCATCCTTACTACAACCTCAACAGAGACCTTGAACTGGGACTGCCCATTCCTAACCAATAGAAACTGTGAGCCAATACATGTTCATGGTTTTATGCCATTATATTTCGGGAATAATTTGTTATCCAGCAATAAGGAACATATACAAGTATTGAATAGTTCTCCACCTGAGAAAATTTAGCACCCCAGGGGAATTTGGATATGTCTTAGACTTTTTTTATGGTGGTGGTTGGGAGGGTGACATCAAGTGGACAGAGGTTAGAAATGGTGTTCATCACCATGTGTACAAGACAGACTCCATCTCCACTCAAGCAACAAAGAATTACCAAGGTTAGTGCTCATGAAACTGCACCAACCTGTTCTACTTTCCTCTGCACCTTAAGAGTTTCCTCTTTCACATGTGTCTGTGAGAAAGGTGGAATTTGCAGTCACTTCTATTTCTTACTTGAGTTTTCCTTCACCTATCTTGTAATCCTCCTTTTTCATTTCACTCTGCTGCTCTTCTGAGATCCATAGACAACAGCACCACTTGGGATAGCCTGTTACATTCTTTAGGGCTCCTTTGAAGCAGTGAAATCAACATGAGATAGGCCTGTACTCTCTTGATGGTCCTCTCTTCTGCTTGCCTTTCTCAAGTATGTCAAGTATGTCAAAAAAGTTATCAAGTATAATAAGAATCAATGCTTGGTAATAATTTAAAGCAGTTATATCTTATGAAGTAAATTATTTTTGGCAATTATATTATAGCTGTGCGGAGAAACAGCATCAAAAAAATACATACATTAAAAAGTAGATTCACTAGGAGATTGGTTAATATACTCACAGAGGTTTGAAAGTTCCATGATGACCTTCTCCAAGGTAGAGATCCAGAGAAGCCGGCAGTGATAACTCAGTCCAGGAGACCGAAAGCCTCAGGAGAAGAAAGACCTATAGTACGGCCTCCAGTAAAGATTCAAACCTGCACTTCCAGAGGGCTGCTGGCACAAGACCCAGAGGTCAAAGAACCTGGCGTCTGATATTCAAGGGCAATAATGGAGAAAATACATCAGTTCAGAAAGAAAGAACCACAAGGAGTTTTACATTTGTGTTTTCCTCTTCTGTCATCTCACGGTTCATTGGAGGATTACTTCCCACATTCAGGGAAGCTCTTTCCCACTCAGATCCCTGACCCACATGCATTCTTCCGTGCCAGCACCCTCAAAGGTGCCCTCAGTAGTAGGGATTTGTGACTTGGGCAGGCATCCCTCATCCAGCCCAGCAGACATCAAAATTAACCATTACAGTGCTATTCTGTTTAAGCCAATGACCTAATTATCACCTACATATATTATAATAACCTAATTTAAATGGTATATGTCAGTTAATTCTGACACATTAACATGTGGAGGTAACTACCACCAGCATTATGATGTAAATCATTTCCAGCACTATAAAAAGCACTCCCCAGCCTTCCCTATCCCCAGCTTCTATGATTCTAGGCAATTATTGATTTGCTTCCTATCATTATAGAATAGCTTTGATTTTCAATAATTTGATAAAAAAGGACTCATTCAGCATATAACCTATTGTGTCTGGTTTCAGCTCAGCCTATTTTATAAACTCATTCATAGTCATTCATATTTTTATATGCAGCAGTTGTTTCTTTTTGTTGCCAAGTAATATTCCACAACATAAATTTGCTACAATTTTTTTCCCTGTGTATAGATATTTTGTCTCTTTGTATTTGGGGCTTATTATGTTTAAAGACTTTATGAGCATGAATTTTAGCAGGCAAAGTTTGAGAGTTATAGCTTCATTTCCTCCCCACCACCTGGTGGTGTCAATCCTTTCTAAAAATTAGCCATTCTGGTGTATGTGAGTGTTTTGTCTTTTCTGATCATTAGCTAATGTTAGTGGACCATTTGTGTATTTTCTTTTATGAAATATCTGTTAAAATCTTTTGTCTATTTCAAGCTTTGTCTTCTTATTTGTTTGGTGTAAATATTCTATAAATATTCTATTTTTTATACCTGTCATTTGTCAGGTATGTAGGTTGCAAGTATTGTTTCTCAGGTGTGATTTACTATATGATCAGCCTCCAAGACAGACCCCCACCGATCTTGCTTTCCTGAGATCTACTTATGCAGCCCTGTCCCTTACAGAGCTGACTTGCATGACTAGCAAGAAATTATAGAAGTGATAATATGTGGATTCAATGAAGCTAAATCATAAAAAGACACATCAGCTTCCACATTACCATCTTGAGTTGCTTCCTCTAGAGGAGGCCAGTCCTCTGCCATGTCCAAGTAGGGAGGCACTAGAGCTGTTGATAGTCACAAATAGTCCACAGCTGCATGCAGCACTTGGGAGGTGGCTCTTCCAGCCCCTGTCAAGCCTTCAGGTAACTGAAACCTCATGTAATGCTCTCTGCTACCACTGGCTAGCCAAGAAATTAACATATTCTAGATCAAAATCTGTAACAATAGATGCTTATTATTGTTTTCAGCTCCCACATTCCTTAGAAATTTTTGCACAGCAACAGATATGCTTGTGTTTTCTCCAAAATGCATTTTGAAGAGCAGCTATTTTTATTTTGGTGAAGTTCAATTACCAGTTATTTTATTTATGCTATTGGTAACATATTAAAGATATTTTTCCTACTCATAAAATGCTGAAGATTTTTCATGTTTTCTTCTTTACATTTATAGTTTTAGCTTTTACATTTGGATCTATAATCCATTTCAAATCAATTTCTGTGCATAGTAGGAGGAAAGAGTCAATGTTCATTTCTTTCTCAAAAGATTATACAGTTGTTGCACCACCATGTGTTAAAAAGATAACCTTCTATTGAATTACTTTTGCACTTTAGCGACAACTCAATGTCTAGTTCTAGATTATTCCTTCCATTGAACTATATGTATATCCTTATAAATATGATGACTTGAATATATCCCCTAAACTTATGCGCTGGGAGCTCCATCTCCAGTCCAATAGTGTTGTGTGGTAGGCCTCTAAATAGAGGTAAGGAAGGCTCTGGTCTAACGAATGTATTGTAGTTGTTGCATGCTTGAGTTAATTATCACAGGAGTGTGCTGTTAGAAAATTGAGCTCAGCCACCTCTTACTCTTGCTCTTACCCTCTCTTGCCCTTCAGTCATGACGAGTAGGCAGGAAGGCCTACACCAGACCCTGGCACCATGCTCTTAGACTCTGGGGACTCTACAACCATGAGCCAAATGAAATCTCATTGTGAAACACTCAGCCTGTTGTTGTTTATTATTGTAGCAGAAAGCAGACTAAGAGCTACAAGTCTTTTCCAGAGTTACTTGGCCCCCACTATTTTTTTAGTGCCCACTTCTCCAGTTCTGACTTAAGTAGAGCTCTCAGTCCTTACTTTCATAGTTGCCTTTGTGGGTTGACATCAGAGTGTTACTTTGCCTTTTTTGTTTCCTCCAGGAATCCATCACGAAAGGAAGCTATCTAGACTACAGCTAGATTCAGATATCCCTTGGCCTATAGTATCTGTCAGTATAATTTCATCATAGTTTCTAATGGTTTTTGTGTTGACAAATACAGTATTCTTGGGTTTTATTTAAAGCTGTTTTAATTTCCGTAACAAAATGTTATGGTTTTCTGTATTTAGATCCACAAGATTAAGAAAAACTATGTGGAAGACAGCAGTTCTCCCAGACATCCCAAGTGGGCCCCTCCTAAATCAGCCAACTGCCGTCAGGCCCCAGATATCCACAGAAATCCAGCTGAAACCAGAGGAACCTCCCTGCTATGCCCATCTGAAATCATCAACCTGCAGTAGACTAAACATTTATTGTTTTAATGCACTGAGTTTGGGGCAGTGAGTAATGAAATTGTCTGTCTATATAATAATAGATAACATAGGGATATTTGAATAATAATCAGCAAGGGAACTCACTCTATAGTGAGGTGTAATGTCAGATGTAACATTTGTATGTGGTAGATTCTCATGTATTCCTATTTCCTTTTGTTTTGCTCTGTCTCTGGAAAACAAGAGCAGTAACAAGAGCAGAGAGTGACACTTTAGGTGTTGCACTTTCAAAAAAAAAAGTCTGAGTTTGTTTATTATGCAATCATTAGGTAGTTGACATAATAAGAAATTAAATGGGTTTTATGTGGGCAAGACAGTAAAGATAAAGGCATTCTCTGCTTCAAATCCTCATGTGAATTTGAGCTATGAGTGAGAAGCAAAGAGAATGTACTCAGGCTTGTAAATGTTTTCAGATATTTGTTCCTCGTGATTCAGAATGTAAAATGCCTATTAAAGAAATTTTGAAAATACAGGGTGTCAAACATAGTCCTTGCTTTTATATTAGAGAGATAATTTTCTAAATGGCAACCATAGAGGCTTCAGTTCCACTCAAGCATTTATTAGTCATGTGTGATGTACCAGACATTACAAATACAAAATGATTAGCCCCACCACAGTGGAGCTTGGAGTTCAGAAAAGAGACAATTCATGAATCAGTATACTTTGCCAAGTACAATGGTAGGGAATGCATGCACATTTATGGTGACTGAAAAGTATAAAGTGGCGGATGTTAGACTGTGTCAAATTTTCAAAGATGAATAGGTTTAGACAAGTAAAAGAATGATGTAAATGAGGAAAGATTCCAGCAAGGATTAATAGCCTGAACAATGACATAGAATGTGGAAGAGCATGGATTATACAAGAAATTACAGAACACATTATAAAATTAGGAGTTATACTTGTCCAAATGTAATCAAATCCTATTAGGTATTTGTTTATCACATGTGCAGTTAGTTTTTTTTTTTGAGAGATTTTATTTTATGTGTTGAGGAAATAACTTTTGAATCTTTGAATACCTTCTGAATCTCTATAAGGTCCATGTGGAAAGAGACCAAGTTTATCTTATTTTTACTGCAACTTGGCACCCAGGAAACTACCTGGCACTCAATATAGATTCAATTCATATTTGTTGAACAAATTACTAAACTCTTGAGCCTGAGATCCTTTGCCAAAATCCTATCTAAATTTGTCTTCATTTTTCTTTTAATTTACTGATAAGGACTCACTTTCTTGAATGATTTATCTTTCTTAAATTGCCTTCAGTAGAGGATAGTTTAATTTTCTGTCTTATAATTCTCCCTATTTTGGAATTTTAGAAAACATGCAACTTTAATCCTTATACACCAATGTATTTATTATTCACTCAACAAACACTTATCGGACCCATGATTATATGCTGGTTTTAGTGCTACATACCTGGGCTTCAATAGTAGCAAATCAGAACTGGACTGTACCCCAGTAGAGCTTATAGTCCCTAAGGTTTACAAACAGGTATTGAAAAATTATTTAGACGCACACAGATATTACAAAACACTTCAATGGGAAATTTTTAACAGCTCTTTTAGCTTCTATTTGATTATATGGTGATTATATAACATGTTCGCAACACCACATTTTTATCATGTGTTCTCTACATTTTCTGCTTTACCATATTTACAGTTACTGTCTATCACACCGTAAGTGTGCTATAATATTATTTGGGTGAATGAATATTTCTTCATAGAGTTTGCCTTTTATCGTTTATTCTGGTGCTGCATAAAAGCTTATGCATTCTTTGTAGTAAGACAGATACAAGAATTCTTCTCTTGATACATCTGTTAATTAGATTAAATATCATGGAGATGGTGTAAGTGATGTCTTGGCTACTTTTCTGTCATTGCTGAGACAAAATATCTGACACCCACAATTAAGGAAGCATAGATTTATTTAGCTCACAGTTTGTGGAAGTTTCAGTCCATAATTATCTGGTTTCAAGGCAGGATGGCATGGCAGAGGAGCAATAGTTTATGGTGGTAGAAGACAGTAAAAGCAACAAGAGCCAAAAGGGTGGGGGAGAGAGCGCCTCTTTTCCTTCCTTATAATGTATGCAGGCTACCTGTTCCAGGGAGGGTGTAGAATTTACACCCATAAATCCCAGTGTTGGACCATGAATCAGTCACAAACTCTAGAAGCCCACCCCCATGACTGCATGAGGCTTTGGGAGAACATCTAGACATAAACCATAGCAGGTGATTTTGAACATATAAAATTAAAAGTACAACATTCCATTAGAGCTTTAATTGATAGACTATAGCTTTGACTTCTATGTAAATTGAAGTTATCAACCAAATATATTTGGTCATTTGGGTTTAATCAATAGATAATCATTTATGACTCATGTACATATTGTGCTAGATGTTGTGGGAAGTTCAAAGAAGACTAAAATAAGTTCTTTGCCCTTACAGAAATGCAATTAAATTGTCTATGACCAAAGAAACAAGTGTTCACCTGTGCCTTTGAAAATAGACACTGTCAGAAAAGCCTTTTTAGAAATGGTGGTTAATCCATGTCTCAAAGAATGAAAATGATTTTATTAAGAAAAGAGTGAAGGGAAAAACATTCTGGGGAGAAGGAACAGCACATGAAAGTACAAGCAAGGCCCTTTATAAAATATTTTAAATTGTATCCCATTGTTGCTTCCCAAGTTCTTACTTTGCTAACATCACAATTTACCAAATGTCTGTCTTTAGCATGTTTATAATTTGATTTCCCTTGGGAAGAATGGAAAACTATAGAAGTATATTCTGCCTTCATAATAGGCCATTCAAACATTTTGGAGGAATCAGAATCTTTATCACAAGCAGCTATCAAGATGTTGGCCTGAAAAGAATGGATTCTGGTAGCTGTGAATGGCTGCTAAGTAATCAAAGTTTATAGCTTCATTAGCCCTCCTTTTTCTGAGACCAGTTCTCATTGCGTTGTCCAGGATGGTTTTAAATTTAATTTCTGCCTGAGGCTCCAGGGTAGCTGAGTTGCGTATAACTACTACTGGACCTTTATAACTTCACCAAATGCTGACCATTGCTGCCCTTCTTACCTTGCTTGCCATCTAATTAAATCTTTCTTTTGATTATACCTGTGGCTACTGAGTTTGTAGCACAGAATCATAAGATCTCCAGATTCAGGGTCTTGCCAGAGAAAACTCAGGGGGAAAGCAACTCAAAACCTAATGGGCCACTCAAATATTCTTTCATAATAATTTGAACTAAGAGACATGGAATTTGACTTAGTAATCAGTTGTGGCACTGGGGCTGTAACTTCTGGTCAAGTCTGAATCAAATGTCCACAGCTGGGCAAAGGCTCATGTTAAGCTGATATTACCCAGCAACAGAATCCAAGAACCTGGCAAAAGATGCCTGGCTGAATAAAAAAATCTGACAGACGCAGAAAAGGGAAATGGTGCTGTTGGAAAAAAGAGATATTAGCTGAAGATTTCTCAACATTTTTAAGTTCTAATGATAGTATTTGTAGTTAGATTATGTGAGAGTCCTACTTATCTTTCAACTATATTCTCCTTTTACCTAGTGCTTTGGAATATCTTTTTCAGTCCCTTGTGCAGATGATTTTGGAACAAGAAGCTACCTGGCATTTCAGGGGACTTCAGACTCTGTAGCAGAGTGATGATAGTCCTGGCCTAATAGATCTTTGCCAGATATTCCCATACACCTATGCTTCCTCTAGTAGATTCTTAATGTTGTTTCAATTAGTTGATGGATTTTTTTCTCTATTCACGAGCAGGCTGTCTTAGTTACTTTCTCATACCTGGGCAAAAATTCTCAAAACTCACAAGTTAATGAAAGAAAGGGTTATTTTAGCTCACAGTATGCAGAGGTTTCAGCTGTCTTCAAGGCAGAGCAGCATAGCAGAGGAGAAACAGTTCACAGCATGGCTTCTTCTCTCCCTTTTTATTCCATCTAGGCTTCAAGCCTATTGGTTGGTACCACCCACACTCAGGATGAGTCTTCCCTTTTCAGTAAATCCATTATGTAGACTATACTAAATCAATCAGTAGAGTAATCCAGTATCATATAGTCATGATCCAGTATTACACATCCATGATCCAGTTACTCTCCAAAACCCCATCTATTAGTGCATGAGGTTTGAGGGTACATCTAGATAGCAACCATAATATTCAGCATTTAGCTATATTTTTTAGAAACTTTTACCATGAGGTGTTCAAAGCACAACCTCTTAACTTCAGTTGGCTCAATACTCTAGATAGTATAGATTTAGAAGGCATTGAAGGACTAGGTATATTGCTCATTGGTAGAGCACTTACCTAGCATGGTTGAGGCCTGGGTTTGACCTACATCACTGATAACACACACAAAAATATGCACAACATTGCTATGTAAAGAATAGGCATGTTGGCAAAAATCCTGGTTTTGACATCAGGAAGACAAAACTAAAATCTTCCAGGTTATCGTCATTAAGGGTCATCTCAGCAGTTTGTTCTATCCAAATCACAACAATTAGACAGGGCCAGTCATGGATATGATTAGGCAAACTTGACTTGTCTCAGAAAGCAAACAAGATAGCCCAGGTATAGCTGTAGAAAAGTAGGTGAGATTACAAGATGATTGAAATCTGATATCAATGACATTAAGGCAACCAAGAAAAATAAACAAGCAGGCCATAAATCAAGGTGTACTTGGAGGAAAAGCTATTTCAGGCAAGGAGTATCTGCTGAAACAGGCCTATAATTTCAGAACAGCTCCGAGTTACTGGACAACTTTCCTGCTTTTGTATGACAAAGAACCTCTTATAGCTAAAGAGAGATCCAGGACCAGTCAGGAGTCTTCAGAGCCATCATCTGACAAGGATGAATGAACTCTTTTTTGCATAGGCTTAGGCTTTGCTTTGTCTGTGATTTCTGCAGGGACTCTGATACTTTAATCCTCACAGGAACCAGTCTAGTACCTTGGACAGGATTTTGTTTTACTGAATGTCAAGGTCAAACTTTCTTATATCATGGTGGCTTAATTTCTTCATGAGACTTCTCATCTTCTAAAAATTTTATTTATTTACTTACATCTGTCTCCCTACCAGCAACATGAAAATTCCTTTAGAGCAGAGACTTTAATCTGCTCTTCCTCTCCACCCCATTGCTGTGTTTTTAGTACCTTGAACAATGTCTGACTCTTAGTGTGTTTTCAGTGAATATTTATCAAATAAATAAACAAAAGTCCATGACCTCAGTGACTTGGGTCATGAGCCAAGAGCCTAGACAACAGTCCAAATCTGGTGATTCAACAGCCCCAAATTAAAATGCCTGCATTTTAAACACATCCAGAAAACAACTGACCCTGATCTTCCAACCTGTCCAAACTCACACACTGCCCTTTAATTTTGCAAATTTTCTGTGTCTAAAGAATGATTAATGTGGCTGTCATATAATGTTTTAACAGCTTGTGTCTACTGAGCAAACCCTCAGTCATAAATGCGCTCTTCAGATTGCTTCTGAGATGACTCCCATCACCTATCTCCTCCCGTTTGGTCTCTTTCTTCTCCATAAAGAAACTCAGTTCTCACAGATAATAAGACACACCTCCATGGCAAAAGTGCAAGTGAGCATATTTTCAGGAAACAGCTGAAATTTCTCACGGACATTGTTTTTTTGAAAGGCAGCCGCATGGCTCAGTATGTACAAGGCACTTGTTTACTAATTAACAAGCTACCTCCTACTGAGTCACTCGCCCTTCCTCTCTCTATTTCCTTTCCTTAGAAAATTGTATGACTACAAAATTGGCTCAATAATTCTCAACATTCATTGTCATCCCATTTATTAACCTGGACACTTCCAGTCTTTGAACAACCTTTCTTTAGATGGATTATTCAAAATAAAACCAGCATTCTATTAACAAAAGTAAGTTTTGAAGACACTAACAGTATGGCAACTGTACACACAATCTTTTTCTTTGAAACCAAGAAGGTAGAATAAATCTTATTGTTGCAGAACAAAATAATCAGCTTTAAAATCTAGTGGTAATATTTACACTAATGGTCAGATCAATCAACAAGTATTTATTGAACACCTATTGCATGCATGGGTTTGAGATGGATAATCAATATGATACAAGGAAACATGACTAAGCCCCAGACTCATTAGAACTATGGGGTATGTTCATCAAAACACACAAACAAATCTTTTTGTTCAAAGCATGGGAATGAACGATTACAATTATCAAAAGTAATCACTGCAGGTTTCAGAGAGATGATGAAATTCAGGATCGGTTTCAGAAGTAAGATAACAGGAAATTATAGTAAGAGCTTCTTATGAATCCTAAGAAACTTGTGAAAAGATACAGCTAACTTGAATGTTATACATGACTAAAAGTTGGAAAGATTAGCATTTGAGTTGTGAAGGATATTTTACAAATGAAAGATCCTTTAAAATTATCATATCATAGAACATATATCTTTTCTCTCTGGACATATATCTTTCAATGATCTTTCAGTCAGTAGGGCTGTATTAAAAAATTGCACCAACATTCAGTCACTTAAAACACCATTTGTTATATTTATGGATTCTGCGGTCAAAAAATAGGATAGGCTGAGAGGAATGGCTTGTCCCTGTTTCGTAATATCTAGAACTTAGCTAAGAAAACTGGAAAGCGTGAAGGGGGTTTAATGACTGGAGCTGGAATTACTAGAAGACTAATGTACTCACACCTATGGCAGATGATGCTTGCTTTGGCTGGGACCTTTGCTGGAGTTGTCGACCAAAGCTCTTCGTCCTGACTCTCTCACATCACTATGGTCTCAAGTAGGTAGACTTATTACATGGAGGCTTAGGACTCAGAAGATGAATGTGTCAGGAAATAGATGGAAGCTTACTACCTCTTCTTATCCACCCTGAAAAGTCTATCAGCATTACCTTTACCCACTTTCTTGGTCATAAGAGAATTACAAGTCCTCCAACTAAGCTGCTTCTCATTACACTGCTGAAGCCACTCATTCAGATGAACTTTGTACTTCAGTGATGAAATCTTGGGCACTTAATAGTTATAAAGGAGCTATGGTTTGCATTCTTAAGTTCACTGGCATCTTCTTTTTTCTTTGGTTTTTGTACTATCACTCTATTTTGTTTTTCCTCATGTTAACCTCTGTAGTCTCCTTTTTAGTCTCCTTTGTGGTGGTACTTACTCCTCTTTCAGACCAGCCCTTCAGTGTTGATGTTCTCAGGGCTCCATTTGAAGTCTCTTTTTCCCTATAAGCTCATTTAAATCTTAATTATTTTCTTTCTATAACCTCTTTCCTGATATATTGATTTCATATATGTTTACTTGGATTACCACTTCATTACAGATAATCTTGGTTTATCAACTGTGTTTGAAAACAGAGTTCTCAGGCCGGGGGTGTAGATCAGTAGTGTAAATGCCTGCCTGGCAAGCACGAGATCGTGAGTTTGATTCCCAGTACAGAAAAGAAAAGAAAACAGTTTTCCTGAGTTTCATGTTCATATTTCCAATAATTGATTAATATCTGCTTAAGTGTTCTGGGAACTTATGGCTCCATATATCCAAACTGAACATATTAGCTTACTTGTCTCACTTAAATCTGTTCATCATTTCAACTCCCTACCCAGATAGTCAGGTACTCAAGCATGTACCCAGATAACCCAAGTTAGAAATCTAGAATTCCACATTAATTCCTTTGTTTTTTACATATATCAATGAGCCAACAAATGTTGTTTGTTGTCTTTCTTACTAAATATTTCTGGATACCATTTTCTTTTTATATCTATTACCTAGGTTTAGAGTTATAGTTTTTATTCACAAAACTACTCAACAGCCTCCACCTGCTCTTTTATTTTATTTTCCTTCTCTGAATATACCATACCTTCCAAGATAATCTTTTTATGCACAAATCTGACCTTGTTTCCTCCAAAATATAAAATCTTTACATACCCTCCTCTGTAACATGGGGTTAAATCCCTCTCATAGTAAAGATCAAATAATTACAAACGGTTTTCAAATTTAAAAGTGCTTCTCAGACATAATCTATTTAGGAATATATTCTCAGTGGTGTTATTAGGAAGATGCATAGGCCATGCAATAACCTGGTTTCATCCAAGATTATATTGCTGTGGATTGATCATTGATAATGAGATGGCCTCAATTTTCCTATTCTTCTCTATAACTGTGTCCTTTAAAATCTGAGTCAAGGGAATATTTTTCCTACCTCCTGAGTCTGTATTTATTTATGATTTGCTTTGATCAACAGAAAGTTGTAGAAGTGACATGTAGATTCTGATTATAGATTTCAAGAGAATTTGTATATTCTCTCTCTCTCTCTCCCCCCTTGGCCCCTCCTTCCCTTCTTTCCAGGCTCCTTTGCATCCTCCTTCCCTCCCCTCTCTTTTTGTCTCTGTCCTTCGCCAGTATAGTAAGCTGGCAGAAGGTGACCATGCATAACAGAATCTGGTCTTCCTAGCTGGTGAATTCAAAGCAAACTTGTGAGATGACCACAGAAAGTTTGCCTGAACTCCTGATTTATCAACCAATACCAGGCCAGAGCAATAAAATGATTAAACTTATCTGGAGATGTGAGACACAGAAACAAAACAAAACAAAACAAAACTAAAACCCCCCCAAAGATTGTTCTTTCAAGGTACTAAGTTTTGGAGTGGTTTGTGACATAGCCTTATCTTACTGCAGGCACTTTCTCTCTACATAACATTTGATAGTACCATAAATATCACCTTTCCCAAAATATTGCTTTCAAATATCTGACTTCAATATCATTTCCCATCCTTTCAGTTTACTTGCTTCAGTATGCTCCCAATTTCTCCAAGGTTTTGAGGCTTCCAAGTCATAGATCCTGCCATTTCACTTCTATCCATCTGCCCCTGCCTGTATTCACTGAGAAACATGGTTACATTTAATGGTCTATTATAAAAACTTGCATTAGCAGAAGTGTATCCAGCCTTTCTCTGCTTGTTATAATCGCCTGGAAAAAACCCAGCCTAAGCTGAACCAAACTATTTTTCTTCTGTGCCTGTAACTGAATAGCAGGATATTGCAAAAGAAAAATCGCAAAGCTGCACTGACTAACCTCACCTCAATTCATGACCACACATGTCAAAAGAGCTCCAAAAATACTGCAACATTTCTTGAGTAACACTATTTTCCTCTTTTAGCAGATGACTGTTTCACTCCTAGGCTTCCAAGCCCTTTATTTTCAACTAATGATCATGCTCATATTTCATTGAGAAAGTAGAAGCTATTATTTTAAACATCTTCATTTTTATGAATTCTACAATCCTTTTGCATTTTCTTCTGTTGGAGCAAAGTGTCTTTCCTACCAAAGGCCAAAGTCCCCACTTGCCTCACATGTTCTCACCTATTAAGGATTTTGTTCCTTCCATTACGCCCTTTGGCGGTTTATCAATTTCTCATTGTCTTCTATATCATGTTCATTTGGGGACTGTTGTGATTTGGATCTAAAATGGTTCCCAAAAGCCTTATATGTTTGGAAAGTAATTGCATTATGGGGGTGCTAGACTCAGCAGATTAAACCAATTCGCAGCTGAACATGCTGTTAGGAGGTAGGGCTGGGTCAGAAGAGGTAGGTCCTGCAGTGCAGCCCCCTCCCTGGCTCCTCCCTGCTGTCCCTGCCTCCTGGCCATCATAACATAAGCAGTTTCTGCCCCTCTGCTATGCCCTTTTCTGCCTTTGAGTCAAGCAATTGTAAACTGTTAACCGTGAGGCAAAATAAACCTCTCCTTTTTAAAATTGGGGTATGGGATATTGTGTCTTAGGAAAGAGAAGTGATAAGACTGTTGTGATCACACACACTAATATGATCACACGCACCCTGACCTCAAGTAGTAATATAATCACACACCCACATACATAGACACATGCACACCTCGATTTCACATACCTCGTTCCAACTTCTACTATACCTATTTTTCTGCCACAGAAAAACTTTTCAAGACAGTTGTTTGTAAATTTTGCCTCTGTTTTCTCATATTCATTCTGCTTTTAACACATCTGTTTACAAAAACTACTCTTATCAAGGCAACCAGGGGCAAATAGTTCCCCAAATTCAATGGGTGTGGTTGTTTTAATCTTATCTGATATTTTAAAAAACAGACTCTGTTTTCTCAACCTTTAATAGTGTTTGACCATCTCTAATGCTCTTTCCTTTTTGAAATATATTTTCTGCTCTCATTGTTCTAGAAATATACTACACTATCTTAATTTTTCTTTTGCATTATTTACTAGTTCTGTCTTTGTTCTCTAGTTTTCCTCTAAATGCTAGAATTCTCTAGAATTCAGTTCAGAGTCGTTATCTTTTAGCTACTTACATTTGCTACTCTGGGTGGTCTCAATTACTTTCATCAACTGTGATTCCTTTCTTCAGCTCATATATCTCCCCTCATATCCAGATTCACCTATCTTAATTTGTTTATGGCGTCTCCATTTTGATAATTGAGACTTATGTTCATAATTAAAATGTTGATACCTCTTTTCAACTGTTTTTGCTTATTTTAATAACTGGTTCACAATTCATTGGAAAACACCAAAAAAAATCATCATTTATGAAACAGTATAACTTCTTGAATAATGGAAGAACCTGTAGTGCTGCTGAACACAATGGAACATAGAATTTAACCTTCTTCATTGTCACAGAAGAACTTTCAGGTATCATTTTAAGACAGATCAAAGTACATAGCACTGGTGTCTCTTTAGAAATGCAACTTGTTTAAAAATACTTTTTGGAAGTTTCACATCCACAGCAAAATTGAGAGGAAGATGCAAATATAGTCTGTATACTCCCTGACCACACCCATGCAAACCTCACATCCTCTACAGAAGAGGTGTGTTCACTAAAAATGATGAACCTACCATGACTCCTCATTGTCACTTGAAGTAGATGACTTCCCCTGGGGCTTCATCTTAGTATTGAGTCTTCTGTGAGTTCGGACAAATATATAATGACATGTGTCCATTATTATAGTATCAGAATATTTTCACTACCTTAGAAACTGTGTTTCCATTTGTTTTCTCTTTCGTGTTAGCCTGATACTTCACTATCTCTGCATGTCTTTTCCAGTCATAGAATTGAAATCATACAGAATATGGCCTTTACAGATTAGCTTCTTTCCCTTAGCAATTTGTGTTTATGTCTTCCAATCTTTTTCAACTTTGACAGTTCATTTGTTTTTAGCACTGAATAATTAATATTTTGTTATCTGGATATATCACAGTTTATCTACTCACCAACCAAAGGATATCTTGACTGCTTTCAGGTTTTGACAATTATAAATGAATTTATGCAAGTTTTTGTATAACTTTTCAGTTCCTTTGGGTTGAAAAAATGCAAAAAGATATACTTGAAGTAGAACAACCACTTTGGAATACATTTTGGTGGTTTCTTACAAAGCTAAAAATATTTTTGCTATGATCCAGCAGTCTCAACTCAATGATTTTAAGTCTGCCCAAATTATCTGATCTGGCCACTGGAATGTAGTTAACGATGACTTATGCCACTTTTGTAGAGTACCACAGTGGATCATCCTATGGCTCCATTGTTACTGTTTTCCTTTTGCCACACAATTGGCATTTCCCAGGTAAGATCTGCATTGGCAATCTATTTCCTGGAATGAGGAAGACCTGGCACAGATTCAAAGCCAAACTGCAAAAGGTATGCAACACTCATAAGAAATAAACCTTTGTGAAGGCAAGAAATAAAATTTCCCTATAAAGTCAGTGGAGTTAGAGCTGACTAGAGTTGATTATGCTCATTACCTTTCAACTCCACAGGTTAAAGTTGGTCAAAGTGGAAGGATTTATACTACGGGAATCGGCACATACTGCACATCAAGGCTATTACAGGAGAGGTCAGTTTAATATTTATAAGTTCTCTATACTAATATTTCCAGTTGTCATCACCCTACTACAATTTAGCCCAAGTTGACTGAACCATTCTTACTTTACAAATACAAATCTGTGGTAGAAATTAATAGGTCAAAAAAATTCAATATGGTTAGAGCTGGATTATAGTATGAACAGGAAGCTCTGGCTATAAAAGACTTAAAATCCTGAGATTTTACTAACTTGTAAGCTTACAAGTTAGTCTGCTAGTATCACAGATATGGCAGAGCACACGAGACTCCTGGACTAGAAAAGGAGGACTTTATTAATTGTAGAAAAAAATACAGCAAGAGCTTCATATTTATGTCTGTTTTCCTTATTCCCTAGGTAAACACTGACTATGTAGTGAGTTTGTATTTCTGGTGCTTAGGAAACCTGAGCCTTTATTAATGCTCTGTTTGTCCTGGAGAGAGATATTATAGTTATTACATTTGACAGTAAACAAACCTACTTTTTTCTCTAGCAGAAAACTGTTTCTATCTTCCAAGGCTATTTGTTATAAAAACATCTGTGAAAGGATAGCCAAGAACAAAAGACCATTAGTCGTTCTGCTCATGATGCAGAAATTCAAAATAACTGTACAAAAGTATCTCCTCAGATGGATACAAACTCTGAACAACACTGAACTTTGATGGGTAGACTTTCTTGATCTTCATGTTAGTATTTCTCTCGACTTTTCTTAAGAGTAACACATGACAGAGGTGAGGTTTTTTTTTCCTTTTCTCCTTTTTTTCTGTGTTTTAGATCTTTGTTAGATGAGGGAAATTAACAAATTACTGAACTTAATCACATAAAAACTAGATGCCAATAGTAGAAGATGGTTTTGTTATTCCTGTGAGTGGCACCTAGGGTTAGGTAAGCCTAGGTTCTCAGTGAGCTGACTCTTGCACTTTTCCACTCACTAGCATTTCACCCTGGACAAGTTTAAGTAAGATAATGTATGCACACTGCAAAAATTTTTCTGCCGTATCCAGAGACATTCTTCACTCCTGGTATTTCTCAGTATTTGCCTGCTTGCCCTGGACTTTTACCTTTAGAATGAATTCATGGGTGGAGAAGTCAGCCTAGAATTAAAGAATGATGCTACAATACAGAATTATAAAAGAAAGAAAGAAAAAGGAGAATGAGAAAAAGCCCCACTAAGAAATCAGTAATTTATAAATTATGTACTGTCATCCTGGATGTAATTGTTCAAGTTACAAAGTTAAAGGGTACATAGTAAATATTCAAACAGTCAGACTACAAACAGTTCTGCTCAAAGATCCAACAAAGATTCAGCAATATGGTCATCTATTTTACATACTCAAACATATATGCAATTATATCCCTTAGAGAACTTTCTTTTCCTCTCTTTTTTACAATAGCAATTACACATTTTGGTTTTATTACACTTGTAGTTCTTATTTACTTTTTATACTAGAGACACAATATGATATTTATAAATATGATTCTTATTTATTTCACTAATGAGGATAGTCTCAAGTTGTCTCCATTTGCCTATGAAGGCCTCAAGATCATCCTTTTTTATGGCTGAGTAATATTCCATTGTATTAAAAAAAGCCACATCTTTTTCATCCATTCTGCAGTTGATGGGCATCTTGGTTGTTTCCAGGATTTAGCTATCACAAACTGTGCAGCTATGAACATGGGTGCACATATATCACTGTGATATGAACTTTTCAGTTCTTTGGGGAAAATACCCCACAGGGGGATAGCTGGATTGAATGGAACTTCCAATCCTAGTCTTCTGAGAATTCTCCATATGGATTTCCATAGTGGTTGCACCAGTCTACATTCCCACCAACAGTGGAGCAATGTTCCTTTTTCCCCCGCAGCCTCGCCAACATTTGTTATCAGTTGATTTCTTGATGGTAGCTATTCTTTCCGGAGTAAGGTGGAATCTCAATGCTGTTTTAATTTGCATTTCTTGAATGACCAGTGATGGCGAACATTTCTTCATGTATTTATTTGCCATTTGTATATCTTTCTTTGAGAACTGTGCATTCATCTCAGATGCCCATTTTTTGGAGAGGGTCTTTAAATTTGGGGGGCTTGATGTTTTTCAATTCTCTATATATTCTGGACACAAGTCCTTTGTCTGAGGGGTTGGTGGTTAAAATTTTTTCCCACTCTGTTGGTTTTCTTTTCACTCTGTTGGTGATTTCCTTTGAAGTGCAGAAACTTTTCAATAATGTGAGATCCCATTTGTTGATTCTTTGAAGTGTTTCCCATGCAGTTTGCATTTTGTTCATGAATTCTCTGCCTACCCCTATGTCTCCAAGACTTCTACCTACCTTGTCTTCCAGTAGATTTAGTGTTTCTGTTTTAATATTGAGGTCTTTGATCCATTTAGACTTTAGTTTTGTGCATGGTGATATGCATGAATCTAGTTTCAGTCTTTGACATGTAGAGAGTCAATTTTTCCAACACCATTTATTAAAGAGACTATCCTTCTTCCAGTGGACATATTTAGCCCCTTTGTCAACTGTCAGGTGGCTGAGTGTCCCTGTAGTTGTGCTTGCATCTTCTAATCTGTTCCATTGGTCCTCAGGTCTATTTCTTTGCCAGTACCAAGCTGATTTTATCACTGTGGCTTTATAGTACTGTTTCATGTTAGGAATTGAGATGCCTCCTGCCTTGCTTTTGTTGCCTAGAATTGCCTTTGGTATTCTAGGTTTCTTCTGTTTCCAAATGAATTTTAGTAGTGTTTTCTCTAGATCTGTGAGGTAAGTCAATGGTATTTTGATTGGGATTGTGTTAAATCTGTATAACAGTCTTGGGAGTATAGCCATTTTCACAATGTTGGTTCTTCCTAACCAAGAGCAAGGAATGTCCTTCCATTTTCTAATAATATTGTTGCTACCCTTTTTTCTTCTCTTTAAATGAAATTTTAAAAATGTATAATTGCTATGGTAAAAAAAGAAGAAATAGGAAGTGCTATAAAAGATATAGCTGCATGTATGTTTAGATGTGTGGGATTGATGACCATATTTCTAGGTTCTTGTTGGATTGTTGAACAGATCTGTTTGCACTCTCACTGCTTTAGTGTCCACTTTGTGTGCTTTAATTCTGTAACTTGAATAACTATTTCTAAAAGAACAATATGCAATGTATCAACTAGTGATTTCTTACTATTTATTTTCTCTTCTTGAAATTCTGTAATATTTTTACCTTTTTCCTGTTTTTTTCTCTTTAAATAAAAAATATATATAAAAAATAAAAAAAATTTAAAAAAGTAAAAAATAAAAGAATGATGCTGACTTTTAAGTTTGCAAATGGAAAATCAAAGCCTATAACTGAGAGAATAATAGGAGATTGTGAGGAGCAGAATAGAGGAGGCCTTGAGTTTAGAGGCCTCTGAGCCACCAGAGAGGGGTTTTGGGATGAGACGTCCCTTCACCATGCCAGGAGTTGGTTTGAAGCATTCCTCTTGCCTGGTCTCCATCCTCTTCTCATACCAGTATTAGAAAAAAGGTGAGGTTGACAGGCAAGTTGAGAATTTACACTGGGATTAAAGTCTATATTTATTTCTTTTAAAATTACAAGAGTCTAAAATTACTATGGGCAAAAAAAATTACTATGGGAAAATTTGTTTTTCCTCAATTAGCAGACAGGGGTTCTCATGAATTAATTTGTGTTCAAGTCTAGAGAAATGAAGGAAGATTTGCTTTTTTGAGTATCTGAGAGTCTCTTGACTGTTAATTTCAAATCTGTTACCCAAGTGAGTTGGTTGGCACACTGCCACGTGGAATGTTCTCAGCATTATTTATTATTACTGACAGTATTATGCACATAAATTTATAAAGCCCTAAGGACAACTGAGATGTGCTTGAAATTTGTCTCAAGTATACCTTGCTTAGTGTTTTTCTTCTTTTCTGTTGCTACAGATTTCTTGTCACTGGATGAGATCTGAGGAAGTCCCCAAAGAAGAAATGGGGACCGAAACTCACTCCACTACAGTGTTGGTAGGTCTGCTGAATTTCAGGATGCATTGGTGAGATGCATGAAATTAAGGAAATTCACACTCAGAGACAATAGAGTGCAATGCAGGTCCTCAAGAGAGGCACATTATTGTCTGGAGCTGGGGGTTTTCTGTGGTCTTGGGGGTGTCTTTGAGATCGGTGATGATACATATTCCTACTGTCTGTCATCCACTGTGGTGGGATAGGTTACAATGCAAAGAGTTTGGATGCATTTGAAGTTTAGATATGTGGTTTTCTTAATAGTGCTGTTTTCTTGAGGATGGAAAACTGTGGAAGGAAAAGCAATGCTCTATTTTTACATAAAAGCAAAACAATAACCACTGGCCAATTTTACAGGCTTAATTTTAAGGCCTTTAGGATTTTTTTTTTCCTAGAAAGGGAAAAGTGCCATAACTGTGGGTATGTCTGAAGGTGCAATTTTTCTTAAAAGTAAAATTTTAGATTTATAATTTTTCTGTATTTTTTTCTACTTACCTTTATTTTTGCTATCCCACCTTACTCTAACTCTTTTGTTTAGTAACTGCTTCTCTTTAAAGTGTTACTTGGTAGATTTATTTTCCCCAGGAGTATTTTCCAGTTGCAGAAGACAACCAAGTGCAAAAGCCCTTCAGAAGGAAGAGAGAATGCATGTCTAATTATGGGGTGCAGAATCTGTGACTGGCTGTGGAGATATTTTAGGGTAGCAAAGAGAGCTTGCTTCTCTCAAATACCAGAAGTGTCTGACCACTCTGTTTTTTCCTAAGCTGCACAGTTTAGTGTAGAATCCTTCAAGTGCTAAATCAAGGCAAGCGTAATAGCAGAGATTTATTTTTCTCATGGCAGATATTTAGGAGAATTACTTTGGCCAAGTTTTCGAATTCTCCTTGTAGACTTCACCCCTTCATGGGCCTGAAATTGCACCATTTAGTGTTGAGCTTTTCCAACTGTGTATAATAATAGATATTACTTGTATTTTTTATTATTGACTTTTCTTGTCTTGAGATTTGTCAAGTGCAACATTTTGATACTTTGGTTGCTCCATGGAAACCCTTGGAACAGTTGTACTTTGGCTAGCAGCTTTTTTAGTCTTAGCACTATTGTTCCAAAAGTGGCACACTGCTTAATCAATCTGATTCATTAAATTTTGTTTAATTTTTTTAATTTTAAAGAGAAAAAACAATAAAAATAATACAAAAATTCAAAGCAGGATAGTAGGAGAGTAAAAACGGTTAATACATTGGGTATTGTTATCTTCAAAGTAGTTGTTCAGATTACAACATATAGGCATGAAAAACTGATCAAACAATGAAAGTACAAATGTTTCTTTCCAGTGAAATAATAGAACTTAGTAGTATAGCTATTGTAACTATCATATAAATACACACACATATATATTTATTTGTTTTTCCATTTTCATTCCTTTTCTCCTTCTTTCTGCTGTCTGTTTCTTTGTCCTTTTAAACAGTTTTTACCCATTTCACAAGACCTATTGTACATTTTGAACCATATTTACCCTTTCAGATTCTAACACAAGGTGCAAATATGATATTTACACATTTGAGTCTGATTTATTTCATTTATGAGTATGGTCTCAAGTTACATCCATTTACCTATAAATGTCTCAAACTTATCCTTCTTTATGGCTGAGTAGTACTCCATTATATAAAAAGATCACATCTTTTTCATCCATTCATCTGTTGATGGGCATCTGGGTTGTTTCCAACTTGTAGCTATAAATATTGTGCTGCTATAAACATGGGTACACATATATTGCTGTGGTACGATATTTTGAATTCTTCCAGAAAGATTCTCAGAAGGGGAATAGCTAGGTGGAATGAGATCTCTAACCCTAGTTTTTTGAGTAATCTCCATGTTGATTTTGGTGGTGGTTGCACCAGTGTACACTCCCATTAAGAGTGGAGAAGGGTCCGTTTTTCTCCATAGCTCTGCCAGCATTTGTTATTGATTGATTTCTTGATGATAGGCATTCTTTCTGGAGTGAGATGGAATCTCAGTATGGTTTAATTTGCACCTTTCAAAAAGACCATGATGTTGAATATTTTTTCATATATTTATGTGTTGATTGTATTTCCTTATCTGGGAAGTGCATATGCATCTCAGATACTTATTTTTGGATAGGGCCTTTGAATTTGTGGGGTCTGATTTTTTTCAATTCTTTATATGTTCTGGATACTTTTGTCTGAGGGACAGTTGACTAAAATTTTCCCCACTCTGTGGGTTGTTTTTTCACTCTGTTTGTGATTTCTTTAGAGGAGAAAACATTTTTCACAGGATGAGATTCCAGTTGTTAATTTTGAAGTATTTCCTGTGTAGTTTGGGTTTTGTTCATGAAGTCTCTACCTACATCTATGTCTTCAAGATTTCTACCTAATTTCTCTGTCAGTAGATTTAGTGTTTTTATCTTTTAGTATTTAGATTTTTTACTTTAGTTTAGTGCATGGCAACATACATGGGTCTAGTTTTAGTCTTCAGCATGTAGAAAGCCAGTTTTTTCAGCACCATTTATTAGTTTTTCTTTCTTCAAGTGACCATGTTTGGCCCCTTTGTCAAAGATAAGGTGCTATGTGTGTTTGGAGTTGTGTCTGCATCTTCTATTCTGTCCCACTGATCCCTGGGTCTGTTTTTTTTCTGCCAATACCATGCTGATTTTATCACAATAGCTTTGTAGTATAATTTCAATTCAGGGATTGTGATGCCCTCTGTCTTGCCTTTGTTGCTAAGAGTTGCTTTTGCTATTCTAGGTCTCTTCTGGTTCTTAACAAATTTTAGAAATGTTTTTTCTAGTTCTGTGAGGTATGCTTATGATATTTTGATTGGGATTGCATTAAACATATATGCATTAATTTTGGGAGTACGGTTATTTTCACTATGTTAGTTCTTCCTACCCATAAGCAAGGGATATATTTCTATTTTTTGATGTCCTCTTCAATCTCCTTTTTTCAGAGTAGTGTAATTTTCAATGTATAGATCTTCTGAAGCTGTCTTTGTTAGAATGATTTCTAAGTATTTCACTTTTTGGATATTATTGTGAAAGGCATTGTTCCTAATTTGTCTCTCACTAAGTTTGTTGCTTTTGTACTGGAATGCAATTGATTTTTGAGTGTTGGCTTTTTATCCAGCTATGCTACTGAATTTGGTTATTAAATCTAGAAATCTTTTGGTGGAGATTTTTGAGTCTATGTATAATAACATATCACTTGAAAATAATGATAATTAAAATTTTTCCTTTCCTATTTTTATTCTTTTATTTCTCTTTCTTTTCTAATTACCCCCACTAATGTTTCCAGAACTATGTTGAATAGGTGTTGTGATAGTGGACATCCTTGTGCTGTTCCTCATTTTAAATTTAAAGCTTTCAGTTTCTGTCCATTTGGTATGATGTTGGTTGTTAGTTTGTTATGGATAGCTTTTATCAGATTGAGGTAAAGACCATCTATTCCAATGTCCTGTAGGGTTTTTGTTTTATCATGAATGAGTTTTGGACTTTGTCAAAAGTTTTTTTCTGCATCTATTGAGATGATCATGTGATTTTTGCCTTTGGCTCTGTTGATATGGTGGATTACATTTATTGATTTAGGTATGTTGAACCATCCCTGCATTCCTGGGATAAGCCCCACTTAGTCATGGTTTATAATCTTCTTGATGATTTGATGATTTTTTGCTAGTAATTTATTGAGGATTTTTGCAATTATGTTCATTAGTGAGATTGGCCTATAATTCTGTTTTGGTAGGGTCTTTCTCTGGCTTTGATATCAGGGTAGTACTTGCCTCCAGGAATGAGTTAGTGAGTATTGCTTCCCTTTCAATTTCACTAAAGAGTTTGAAGAGTATTATCATTAATTCTTCTCCAAATTTCTTGTAGAATTCAATGGTGAATCCATTGGAATATAGAATTTTATTTGCTTATAAGTTGCTAATTACATTTTTAATCTCACTGAATGATATTGGGTTATTCAGATTTTTTTTTTGAAGAGTAGAATATATTTATTGAGCTTCTGTCTGAAGAGAGACAGAAGGGGGTCCCAAGCGGATTGCCCAGGGCTCTGTCTTTTCCAAGGATTTTTATAGAGTAACACCATGGGTTCAAGGTGGGGAAGGACTGGGAACTCAGGGCAGATGGGCGTAAGGTGGGACATAACTAGTTAGCCAATAAGATCAATACTTCAGGTAAAATTGGTTACATCAGGGACAAATGGGAAAGCCGCATTCTTGGAGATGTGACCTTTACCCTAGAAGGATAGGATAGTGGCTCCAGGGTAAGAGGAAACTAATTAGAATATCAGTCTCCAGGATGTAGATGCATTTGTTTGATCCTTTGTTTTGAGATCTGGCCCCTAGCAAGAGGTGTGTGTGTCTCCTCCAAGGTCATCAGACATCTGGTCCTCTGTGCCAGCTTCTTTGAGGGCCTAGCCATGTCTGACTGCCTGTAATATTTCTAACTGGCTCAGCTGCCTGTAACATCCCTCCCTCTGAAGAAGTAACCCCAACACTGTGAGGGGAACAGGGGGGAGAAGACAGATCTAGCTGCTTCAGCCTGAACATGGTCACAGAATTTGAATGGCAGTCAGAGGTACTTCCACAGAGATTCTGTCTAGAGGCCCTTGATAGACACCAGGCATTTTCATCTTGGGTACATGCATAGCTCTAAGTCTGGAGGAGACAAAGCCAAAGAAACAGTTAAGTACATGGATGCCAAAGAATAAAATCCATAAAATGAGTATAGTTAACAAAGATTTCTGCCTTGAGGAACTAGTAATAATTTTCCATAAGTAAGAGAAAGATTCAGAGTCTGACATGTTAATTTGCTGCCTAATATCTTGAATAGCTACTGAGACATTAGCAGAAGAATCACAGCATTTAGTTTTTACAATTGCACAAGTGATCCTCTGTGCTGCTGTTAGAATATTTAATGCCATCCAATTTTGAAGGACAGCCTGTAATAAAAGATCATCTATCTCCTCGTATTTTTTAGGAGATCTATTGGCTGCTAGGTAATTTTTTCTTTCCATATGGCTGCGTGAGCATGTAATACTAGGAAAGCATACTTAGAATCAGTATAAATATTGACCTTTTGCTCCTTACTGAGTTGTAAGGCTCTGGTCAGAGCTATGAACTCTGCTAGCTGAGCTTTGGTCCCAGGTGTAAGTGAGGTGCTTTCAAGAGTATGGTGTAAAGTTACCACTGCATATCTGGCCTTTCTTTTTCCATTTTTCTATGAAGGAGCTGCCATCACAGAAAAGTTAAATCCATCAGTCTTCTAAACCATTTAGATACCTTATAGGTTGTTGAGCAGATCTTAGATCTTATTTAAGCACTCTCAAAGCTGTGCCTCCTGTCATCTACATATAAATTGAAATGGTACCTTGTGGGTATATTCAAGGCAGGGGCACTCAGAAGTGCTTGTTTAAGCTTCTGGAAAGCTGCTTGTGAATCAGGTTCCCAGCATAAAATATGGGTATCTTCTTTCTGGGTCTCTTTTATAAGTTGATAGAGGGGTCTTACCTCAAGACAGCAAAGTTGTGCCTTAGAGACCTTATAACTTCTGTCTGCTAGAAAGTTTAGCAGAGCACATGTGCCTTAGCTACAGAGCTCTTCTGAGGGGGCACATAACAGTATGTCATCTCATACTGCAAGATTGTGATGTGACCTGGGAAAACTCAAAACATGCCAAGTCATGGGAAAGCACTTGCCTAAAAAGCTGTGGACTATTTCTGAATCCTTGGGGGAGCACAGTCTATGTCAATTGAGATGCTTGGTCCTGTGGATTTTCAAAAGCAAAAAGAAACTGAGAATCTGTATGTAAAGGAATACAAAAGAAGGCATCTTTTAAATCTAACACTGAAAACCAACTGGCATATTCTGGGATCTGAGAAAGTAGAGTGTATGGATTGGGTACCACTGGGTGCATGGGCACTATTGTCTCATTTATCAATCTAAGGTCCTGTACCAACCTCCATTCCGCACTGGGTTTTTGAATTCCCAAGATTGGAGTATTGCATGGACTATTACAGGGCTCAAATAAGCCTTGTGCTCTTAGAGTATCGATTATAGGTATTAATCCTCTCTTAACTTTGGGTCTTAAAGGATATTGTCTCTGATGAGGAAAAATAGTAGAATCTCTGAGGTGTATTTGTATTGGGGCAGCTCTTACTGCTCTACCTATTTTACCTTTAGTTGCCCATATTTCAGGATTTATTTCTGTCTCCACGAGGGGAAGGCAGCATACCTGACCTGTTTGCATATATATCACAGTATTTAAACATGATAAAATATCTCTTCCTAAGACGGGAACTGGACCTTAAACCATCCCAGTTACAGCCTAAGGGTTGTGAAAAGTACCGAATTACCTCCTTACCAGTACTCCTTTCACTGAGGTATGGTGACTAGAAGGAAGACCAGGATTGAAAAGAAAGACCGAGAGGCTTGCGCCAGAATCCAGCAATAGGCTGGTTTCTTTCCCCTCTATAGTCATGATTACCCTGGGCTCCTCCATGGAGACAACAGTCTGGCCAGCGGGAGAGGGCAGTGAGTGTCCTGGGACCCTTTAGTGAGTGTCCTGGGACCCAACTGATAGGATGGGTCTGAACCCTTGGGCCTTGGCCTCAGAGGCCAGTCCAACCTCCAGTGGTCACCTTTGCAATTGGGGCATGGCCCAGGGAGCTTCTGAGTGCAGTCCCTCTTAAGGTGACCTGGCTTGTGGCAGCCATAGCAGGCAATTGTGATTGAGCTCTTCTTGGAGCTCCGAGAATCAGACTTAGGGTCTGTTTCTCTTAAAGCTGCAGCAAAAGCAGCAGCTTTTTCCCCCCAGTCTCTTTGTTTTCTCTCCTTGATCTCCTTCTCATCATGGTTATAAAATACTGAGGAGGCAACTCTTACTAAAGTATCAAGTGAATGATCTGGAGCAAAGGCTATCTTTTATAGCTTTTTTCTAATGTCTGGAGCTGACTGAGTAATAAACATGTCTTTAAGCAAAATCTGTCCCTGTATCTAATCAGGATCTATAGACATATGTTTTATTATTGCCTTTGATAAACGATCTAAGAAGTCAGAGGGGTTTTCACCTTTTTCCTGAGAAATAGCTGGCAATTTAAAATAACTAGAAGGCTTGGCTTTTTTTGGCCTTTTTTAGACCTTCAAGAATACACACTTGAACATGTCTCCTGTTCCAATCTCCTGTAATGTTGGCAGGCCACTTGGGGTCTTGGATAGGAACTGCTTGTATCCCAGTGGGAACCGGTGGTTCCCCTGGCTGCCTATCTTCTGGCCTTCTAAAAGTAACAATATGATATTCATTTCCAAAGGCAATAGAAGCTTGTAATGCTGCCTGTCTCTCACTGGAAGTCAATGTCTGATTTAAGAGTAACATTACATCTTTCCAATCTAGTTTATATACCTGAGTAAGTCCTCTAAAGACCTCAATGTACCTATCAGGGTCATCTGAAAATTTTCCTAGTTCTAGCTTAATTTGCTTTAAGTCATTGAGAGAAAGAGACCCATGAATGGGAGTGGTCTCATAAGGATTATAGTTATACCTGGAACATAGATAGGAATTATCTTTTAATGCAAAGAAAATTTTAACATACTGCAACTCTAACCATTTTTCTTCTTTTTTACAATATGGTTTTAGTTGTAAAAGAACATCATAAACTATTTTGCTTATTTTAAAAGGTGAGTTGGAAGTAGGATGTTTTTCCTTTTTGCAGAGATAAGTAGAACAATTGGAGGAGCCTCGCCCCGTGCACTGGGCAAAGGAGTCTCCAGGCATTTGTCTCTCATTTAATTATCTAAATAACTTTTCCTAGTAACAGGATAAGGCTATACTTCATTTAAATTTCTATATCTTTAAATTTACAAGTTATCTAGCAATGATTTTTTACCTTAAAAAGGGCACCTCAACTTTTTAGGCACACAGAAAAGAAAAGCCTATTTACTCTTAATTAACATATGTAAGGCACAAAGGCAAATCCTTTCTTACTACACAGCAGGTAGTGAGAACAACTGTTGAAAGTTACCTCAGCCTTATCTCTGAAGGGGGAAGTAGACTAAGTGATTTTGAAAATCCACTGAAAAGTTTAGAAATGAGGATGATAGAAAAGTGGAGATTTTCAGTGATTATGAGCAAATGTTCATTGAGGAACTTTTGGGTGTCCACCAGAGAGTTGCCCTGGCCAGGAACCCTCAGTTCTCAGTTTCTATCAGCGCAGATAGCCAGAGATCAGTCTCCAGAAGGGGATCCAGTGGTCTGTCTGGTCAACTTTTCATCAACTCAAATGGCCACTGGCTTTAATGAAGATTCACCAAACAGATGTTAGGGGAACTTGTCCTCTGCTTTTGAGAGTGGCAGCTGCTATAAGAGCAATTAATTAGCTGGCAGAGTAACCACTGTTCATCAAAATTCTATAAGGGAGAGTTAGAAAACTTGAGCAAAATCTTTACTTACTGCTCTATCTATGACTTAGGGCTCCTATGTGTGCTGCTTCCAGGGATAGCTTCTTACGCTGTCGCATGGAAGCCGGTTCTCCCCACCGTGTCTCAGGTTTAATCTCTAAAGGAGATTTGCCCAGAACACTGAGCAGGGACATGGTTCTTATGTGTGCTCTTCTGGACGGGCACAATTCCAACCAATGTCTCATTTGGCCCAGAGATGGGGTATGTGTCCTTTATCTAAGATGACTTCCCTGTCTTCAGCATTAGTAAAACGCTCATTTTCTACGGACTTTACTAAGATAGTCTAGAGTTTTCTCTGACTTTACATGCCTCTATAAGGAAAGTGTAAAGTGGGAAATGAGTAGAGGTAAAGTCAAAGTTAGGAAACTAAAGCATAACAGGCCTGACATTTCCTCTAGAGTATAGAGGAGAATCAGAGCCAGTCTGTCTCAGTGAAACCTGTCCTCCAA
Organism: Hydrochoerus hydrochaeris; assembly: GCA_004027455.1. Classification (NCBI taxonomy): domain Eukaryota; kingdom Metazoa; phylum Chordata; class Mammalia; order Rodentia; family Hydrochaeridae; genus Hydrochoerus; species Hydrochoerus hydrochaeris. The sequence goes on along the minus strand of PVLA01004556.1, from coordinate 66,394 downwards.
GTCTTTAGACCGGCCACCAGCCTAGTGCTGCTTAAATGGTGGAAGGAGTCCCGGTTTTTTTTAGTTTAGGCATGTAGATTTTTAAGTCTGAGCTAGATTTCCATTTAAGAGAATCACTTCACAGAAGTTTACATTAAAACCTGTCAGAGATGTTCTAATATTTTTTCTCTAGTGCTATGGTCTAAATGCAGTCAAGCAACGAGTCCCAGTAACTTTAGCTACCAATTTAAATTCAACTTGTTCAAGAACAATATAATAATAATATACAATTAAAGAAATACCATAACTTGTAAATTTTGCATGTTTTAACTTAGATTTACAATATTTTAATAAAATTACATGAGACAAAGCAATTTAAAACAATGGGCAAATAGCAAGCAATTCTCACAAATAATTATAAACAACTGGCAAAGACAAAGCAAAATTTGAAGCATAAAAATTTGTTACCTCAATGAGTTCCAGTCCAGAGTTTATGAAACAAAAGCAAACTCTCATCTTTGTTCCATGATCTCAGTGGAACCTCCAAATGATACAGGTGGATGAAATGCCCAACCTGCTATGTCCGTGACATCGTGTTCTCTAAAATCGAAGAATGAATTTTAGGAACAACAGAGGTGAAGAGTAGAATATATTTATTGAGAGAAAGCTTCTGCCTGGAGAGACAGAAGGGAGTCCCAAGTGGGTTGTCCCTTTAGAACTTTTATATCTACTTGATTCAGCTTTGGTAATTCATATATATCTGTGAATTTGCTCATTTAGTCTGTATTTTCTATCTTATGAGAGGAAAGATTTTCCACAGGATCTGTAGTGATTTTACCCTTTTCATCCCTCAATGCATGAATTTGAGTCTTTTCTATCCTTTTTTGGATAAGATTAGTGAAGTGTTTATCAATTTTATTTATTCTTTCAAAGAACTAACTCTTGTATTAATTAATTCTTTGTTTTGTTTTCTTAGTCTGATTATATTGATTTCTGCTCTAATCTTTATAATTTCCTCTCTTTATTGATCTTTGGGCTTGTATTGCTCTTTCTTTTCTAAAAGCTTGAGGTACAACATTAGGTTGTTTATTTGTGCTTGTTCAGTTTTTCTGATGTGAGAATTCACCACTATAAATTTCCTTCTTAGGACTGCTTTCATTGCATCCTATAAGTTCTGGTGCTGTGTCTGCATTCTCATTTAGTTATAGATATTGTTTAGTTTCTTCTTTAATTTAATTTGTGATCTATTGGTTGTTTAGGGGGGTGTTATTTAATTTCCATGTGTTCATGGAGTTTTTGCCATTTCTTTTCCCATTAATTTCCAATTTCATTACATTATCATATGGTAACATCATGGTATAATTTCAATTCCTTTGCATTTACTTAAGCATGTTCTGTGTGCTAGTATATGGTCTATTTTAGAGAACATCCATTGAGAATGTGTATCTGACGATTTTGGGTGGAACACTCTTAAAACATCTACTAAGTCCATTTGTTCACAGGTTCAGTTCAGTTCCAATATTTATTTTATAACTTTTGTCTAGTTAATCTACCTGTTTGTGACAATGGTGTATTAAGTTGTTCCACTACCATTGCATTATTGCTTATTTGATTTTTCATGTCTATTAATAATTATATAATAGGGTGCTCCCATTTTTGGTGTATACATATTTATGACCATTATGCCTTTCTCTCAAAGTTTTCCCCTAACAAGTATATAGTGACCTTCTTTATCTCTTTTTGTCATTCTTGGTTTGAAGTTCAAGTTGTCTGCAAAAAGAATAGCTCTCCCTGCTTTTTCTCAGTTCTTGCTGACTTTCTGTGTATGAATTTAGTTTTGAGTTAAATGTGTTTCTTGTATCCAGCATACTATTGGATTTTGTTTTTTGATCCATTCTGCTAGTTTGTTACTTTTCTTTTCTTTTTTTTTTTTTCAGTACCGGGGATTGAACTCATGACCTTGCACTTGCCAGGCAGGCTCTTATGCCACTTATGCCATCTTTTGATTGGTGAATTGAAGCCATTTACAGTGATGATTATAACTGATATTTATTGGCTTTCCTTTTCAAAACAAAACAAGACAACCTCTAACCAGACAGGGAAGGGATAACCAGTCAGACAAACAAGGGAGAATGAAAGTGGTAAAATATCTATGGTGTTTACAGCTTTGTGACAGTGTCCTGTCAGATCCCAGAAATGTGCTGTGCATGTTTGCCATGGGAATTGTGCTGGGCATGGAGTTGATCTTGGCTTCTGGATGTGGGAGCTGGGAGGGATCTTCTGTTGGTGGAATTCCCCAGAGCCCAACTGCTGGTTCCTCGCAGCTGCTTTAAACTCTGCCACGTTGCTGGTCTCACTGATTACTCAGCCCTCCAGAGGCATGTGTGTGCCCACACTCCTGGGCAGCTGTCCTCAAATGGTAATTTTTAGATCATATTCTTTTTTGCTTGTTTGTTTTGTAACTGAGGATTGAACTCATGACCTCGTGCTTGTCAGGCAGGCGCTTATACCCCTGAGCTAAATCCCCAGCCCTAGATCATATTCTAAAACAAACAAGCAAACAAACAAACCTGCAGTGTCTATTTGAAAATCAGTTTTATCTACTCACTTAGTAATAGATTCTTTTCCCATTTACTTAACTGGTATTTTCCATATCTTTATAGGAAGACATATAATAAAAACTTACCTGGATGTATATACATTTTAAAAATGTTTTTATGTTTTCAGTCAGATAGCCTTAATTTCTGATGAGCTTTGTTCCTAATTATCAAGTCTCCATAGATATATTTTAATCTATCTTTATTCTGAAAATAATCATATAATATTTCAAATTACCACTGAATGCTTCCCTCACTGAGGTGTCTGGGAATGGATTCTCCAAGTGCTACATAATCATAAATCATCAGTAAAACCACCCATGTGAAATTTTTATACACTTTTTTTAAAGGAGTGAGATCATATATCTACATATTCCTAAATACATCATGTATAACATTTGGTAACAGACATATTTTTATAACTGTACAGAATTTATCCTAAAAAGCACTTTCTTTTGTTAAGAAGAAAATCAAGTGCCATTAGTCACAAGGCTGCTTCTTTTTAAGATGTGCAGGTCAGGGGGGCTGCAATGTACCCCTGGTCCTGCTTATTTTCATGCCAGAAAGGTCTACATCTGCCCAGAGGGCGCACCTTTTATAACAGTAAGGAGCCCCATTTTCGTATCTTGCTAAATTATAACCTGCCTCTCCCACACTTCCATTCTTTCTGTTCTTTTTCCCTTCTCTACTAACTATATATTACATTCATAATAAAATTTATTTGAAAATAAAATCTCTTTCCTAAAATTTGTTTTGAATCCTCATTTCCAGTTAAGAGGACAACTCCATTTGCTGTTGGCTTTTAAAATTTTCAGTACTATCATCTTAAATCTTAAAACTTAATTTATTTCATTCTGTGCACATTTCCTGGTATTCTTAAATGGCCAAGGAAAGCATTATTATATTTTTGTTCAGCTACAATGAAGATACATATTTAAAACTTTTATCATTACAGACAGATTGTTAACTTCTAGCACCAAATTATTTTGTGAGATACAAGTTCCATAGTTACCCTATCAGTTCAGAATCAGAGTTGCAGAAATTGTTTAATCAGAATGGAAGTTATTTAAATATCCAGGAAGGAGAGTCGTAGAGTGAATTAAAAGAAGGCCTACCCAACCGTGGCATGCCCATCTTTTAGTCTTGCACTCGAGAAATCCCTAATCCTTCAGAGAACAGAACTATGCCTGTAGCTTTCACAAATTGTTGACAGAATAGTGAAGCCCAATAACTCTAATTTGCTTTGTTGTTTTTGTACTAGAGGTTAAACCTAGGGCTTTTGCTCTTTTGAAAGGTATCGCTAAGTCACTAAGTTGCCCAGGTTGGTCTCAAATTTGCCATCCTCCCACCTCCACCTCTAAGAGTGCTGAGATTGCCACCATGTACAGCTGAGGTCAAATAACTCTTTCATTTAAATACTATCATCATCATAAACATCAGTTCCTATGTTTTTTAGGTTAAACAATCCAAACTTCTCTGTAAAATATCTGATTTTGATCTTGCCTACCAACTTCATTGGCTTTCTCTACATGCCTTCTAAATATGTCATGTTCAAGAATGAAAACAATACTTTCACCATATGATATAGACTTACAAAGGGTATAGAGAGCAAGCTATGTTTTTGTTAGCTCTGCGTATTTTAAGTTGTTGACTCTCAGATTTCATAAACCTTTTATCAAAACTAGGGCTTGAGAGTTACACTTACCATCGATATAGTAAGGCTTCCCAAGGAACATATTCTTCTAGAAAAAGATAAGAAGAAACTAGATAATAGTATTGGAAAGAGTAAATGTAAAGTTTATCTTTGAGGTAAGATAAATTTGCAACATACATTGTGTATTGTGTTTTAAAATAAATCCCTGCAGAAAACTTGTCCAGTAAGTTTATTTTCCATCTCCTTCTGTACAGATACTGAACATCTATGCTTTCTCTGTGAGTCATAATCATGTTGAGTGGTTTGAGATTTAAAGCTTAGACCTTTTAATGTGCATTCCCTGGAGGACTTAAGAGATTTAATTGCTATGCTTTCTAAAATGGGGCTAATATTTCCAGCACAATCCATGTTTGCTGTGTAGATGATTCTCCATAGCTTTGCATGTGTGTGTGCTCTGCACTTTGAAGACAAAATGCCACAGACACCCTGACTCTGTGCTAAGCACGAAGCAGACCTTTAATGACTGGCTTGTCAATGTGTAATCAAAAAAGGAGGTGGTGGTTTGTGAGTTTGCTGTTCATTACTGGTTTAAAATAGATCAGGGAGAACAAAACTAAGCTTCTAGTTACATTTCCTACTTCTTGTTGTAGATCCCCTTAAAGTTGTAAATGGTTTGTAGGCAGACATTTGAAATAAGACTTAAAATTCTAAATGAAAGATGTTAGACTCAGACTTTTAAAAATGGAGTATTATTAAACTGTGTTCATTAGCATCTTTTGATTGTAGTCAAACTTACTAGAAATTCATTTAAGAGATCAGGGCTTGAGAAGGGGCATGGATGGTAGGTACTTAGCTGTCACTGAACAAGGGGTTCATGGTAGAAATTGTCTTGCCACGATACTGCTGATACTATGGGGTGCAATTTCTTGTGTTCTTGGAATCTACGTTCCTCTGCTAAGATTCTGTTTGTGGGATTGGGATGGAGTTCAGTGGAAAAGCACTTGCCTGGCATTCATGAAGCCTTAGGTTTAACCTGAATCACTGAAAAAAAAAACCCCTAAGATTCTGTTACTTTTAGTTTGTTTATAGAAGGGATAGAAGTCTGAGAAATACCCTCTAAATTAGTGGTTCTTAAACTCTTTTGTTTTAAGAAATCTCTGTGCTCTTAAAGATTCTTGAGAATTCCAAAGGGCTTTTGTTAATGTGGATTTTCAGCTACATGTATTTATTGTATTGTAACTGTATTAAAAGTGAGACATTTTAAGCACTTACTTATTAACTTAATTAATTAAAATATCAATATAAACTTATTATATATTAATTTAGATAGCATGTACTTGTGAAAAATAATATTTTTCCAAACCAAAAAAGTGGAATTATTTTACATGTTTTACAGTCATCTTTGATTTTTTTATTTGATTTTAGAAAGTTGAGTTCTATCTACTTCCACATTTGCTCCTGTGCAGTAGTTTGTTTGACTGAAATACATGAAGAAAATTTGTCCTCACACACATACATAGTGAAAAAAACCTCAGAAATATTTTAGTAGCCTTTTTTAGTTAATCAGCTATAAACTGTTCTTTGGATAATATACTCAATAATGTGAAAGCCTAAAGATGAGGCCAGCTGAGCTGTTTCTCTGAGGAGGACTTTGAATCCAGACAAAGACCTCCTGGGATAAGATACTCACCCCCAGTCCTCTGTGGTCACCTTCATCTCATATCACTCCTGGGAACAAGATGAGAACAAGAGAGAATCTGAGAATATTGTAATGAAAGTAAATTCTCTATTTTTTGCTTGTGAGATTGGAAGTGTCTGGATTTGAACAGTCACTTGAAAGGTTTTCCTTTCATATATAGTAAATGCATTTTTGCACACCCTCTTCTCTGAGCCTTTTGATCCCTTCCTGCAGTTGTTTGCCAAGGCAGATCTGACATCTTTACTCTAAGATGGCACATCACTTTCTCCAAGCTTCCAGGCACTATCCCAGCAGCATACTGGAATCCTCACCCTGGCTCCTTACCTTGACTGTAGTCCTGTGTTGTAGGAGAATGTCTCGTATTAACAGAGTTACCCTTATCCAGTTACATTCCATGTCTTTTCATACTGGTAGGTGAACTTCAGCCTCCAAAGCACTTCCTCTGTGGCTGAGTAATTTTCTGGGTAAGAGGACAGACATAAGTTCTTATTAGTCAGTAATAAGAAATTTATAAACAAATACTGGAAACAATATGCACAGATCTTTGAAGGTTCAATACTACTGAAACTAAAAAATGCGAGAAAAAGCCTGATTCTGATGGTCTATCTATTGCAATTTCTTCTTTCTTGCTTGCTTGCTTTCTTTTCTTCTCTTTTTCTTTCTTTTTGTTCCTTTCTTTCTTTTCTTTCTTGTACTGGGAATAAAAATCAGGGGCTCATGCATACTAATTAAGTGTTTTATAACTGAGGTACATCTCCAGGCCTACAATGCCATTTTTTGAGAAGCTTCACATTTGAAAATACTTACAACTTTCTACTTGCTGTTTTATGCTACTCTGCATTGTTACAATGGATATTTTTTTTGCAATGGATATTTCTGCATATAAATTTGGCAAACCAAATGTATTATTTTAATAAACATTCATACTTTTGGTTTTTCACATTAACAATTTTCTCCAAAACATTATTTCAACCTTTACAGACACTTCCACTCCAGAAGAACTCAGTGGGTTTCCATTAGTAACATTAATAAAAGAACACTTATTTGATATTCTTGTTCTCCCACTGTCCTTCAACTATATCTTCCCTCTTTTTCCTCACTTTCCTTCTGTTCCTTTTCTCCTCTTCTTTTTCCTCTTCTCCTCCTCCTTTATCCCCCTCTTCCTCTTCATTTTTCTCCTCTTCTTTCTTTTTCCCTTTATTCTTCTATCCCCCATCTAAATTTTAGTCTTTACCTTGTTCACTGCATGGTATAATGTGTCTGTGGCTATTTTTCACATTTTTTTCCAGATTTTTTTCTTTTTTCCGACACCATCTGTTTTTGCATCAGACAGGTATTTCTCTTGTGAATTCAAGAATTCTAGTCTGCATGCTATGGAACAGATTCAATAGCACAAGAATTTCCAGCTCTTCAACTTTTAAATACTTTCTTAGAATATCTCTCCTGAAGAAAAGTAATTTGTTCTTGGAGCATATGCTGGTTGTGAATTTTAAGTCTAATCAAAAGGAACAGATAAAAAAAATGAGGCAGTTAACTTTTATCATGCATAATTTTTCTCAAAATTAAATAAAAGCAATAATATATTTTAATACTATGGAACTAGTATTGAAATAATTATTTAAAATAAATTGTTTTCTAGGAATTGCATAACAAAGATTGGGTGCCTTAAACAATAGAAATTTATTTTTTCACTATTCCAGAGGCTAGAAGTCCTAGATCAAAGTGTTATTTCGTTTAATTTCTTTGACATCCCTCTTTTTTGCTTATAAGTAGTTACCTTCTCCCTATGTCTTTACCTGACCATCTCTCAGCCTGTGTTCTAACTAATTTCCTCTTCCTCTTGTCATTTTGGATTGGGTTCCTTCCTAATGATGTCATTTTAACCTAATTACTTCTTCAGAGATGCTGTCTACAAATGTGGTCATATTTGGAGGTACTGGCTTAAGACTTTAATATAGGGATTTGGGGAAGACACAAATTCAGCCCATAATTACTTAGCAGCTACTTAAGAACTCAGATTCTGACATATGAACAGCTCTTTGCTTTACAACTTAATATATTACAATGTTTTAAATTTAAAACTGGGGACTTGTGCTTCCAGAAAGATGAAATAAATATACTTTTCCCTATTCTTCTCATGAAATGCAATAAAATCATGGATTTCAAACACAAAACAAAGAAGAAAGCTTTGAAAGGTGCAAAAAAGGAGATAGACCATCTTGTGATTCCAGAACACAAAGAAGCACAAGTAAATAAATTCTGTGGATTTATGTTTCTTGTTGTTAAACAGTAGTTCCTCCTTATGTGTGGGCCTTATCTTAGAAGATGCCCAGTAGATGCCTGAAAACATGGGTAGAACAAAACCTTACACGTACAGTACTGTTTTCTCCCATATTTTGAAGTTTTGTTTACAAATTAAGCACAGTAACAGGTTGATAACAACAGCTAATAATAAAGTACAACAATTACAGTAATATACCATGATGAAAGTTATGGGAATTTCACAAAGTCTTATTGTGCTTCAGCTTTTCGCTTAAAAGAAGCACTTTGGAGCTTTTCTTTCAGATGTGTGAACTGTCCACATCACTACTTTTGTGACTATTAAATAAGAACAACTCGAATTCCAGCACTTTGATCCTCTGACAATCAACCTAACAATCCAGGTAGTCACACGGAACTAATGGGTAGGTAGTGAACTTAGAAGGTGTGGATACATGGAACAAAGGGGCAGCTCGCAACCTAGGTAGCCACTGTGCAAGATTTCATCACCTTGCTCCGAACAGCATGCAACTTAAAACTTACCTGAAACTGGGTGTCTCCTTATAGTCTCAGCTACTCAGGGAATGAAAGCCGGAGGATCACAACATTTAGGAATTCATGGCCAGCCTGAGTGTGATGGTTAAAGCCTGTCTCTTTAAAAAATAAAAATTGAATAAATAAATACATTTATGAATTGTTTATGTCTGTCAGTGACCACTTAATATTTCAAATTGCAACTAATCCAAAACACAGAAATAAAACTTCAGATAAGGAAGGACTATTGTATGCCCCAGACTGGATACCGAAGAAGCTGGCAAATCAGAGCCAATGGTATTGTACCAAAAAAAAAAATTCCAAGAAAACTCTGCTCTTTTTAGCCAAAGGGACAGGAAAGGGGCAGCTAAGTGAGGCAGACAACTTTCAGGTAATGATACAGGAGAAAGAAACTCCCAACCTACTATATGTCGGATATGAGTTCATGTCCTCTAAAATCAAAGAATGAATTTTAGGAGCAATGGAGGTTAAGAGCTGAAATTCTGAGAGAAAGAAAGCTTCCGACTGAGAGAGACAGAAAGGGTCCTGAGTGGGTTGCCAAGGACTCTATCTTTTCCAGGGACTTTTATAGAGTAAAACCACAAAACGAGACAGGTCTAACACGGGGAAAACAAGGGAACTCCCAAAGTGGGCATGAGGTGGGATAGAACTATGGCCAACCAATAGGATTAATTGCTCAGGTAAAATTGATTAAACTGAGGACAAATGGGGAAGTGAGTCCTGCAGCAAGCTGACATTCTTAAAGAGTAGTGACTCTTCCTGTAGGGGGTTGGATGGTGACTCTTGGCTTCCTCAGGGTGATAGAGACCTATTTAGAATATCAGTCCTTAGGATGTGGGTGTATTTGTTTGATCTTCTGTCTTGAGGTTTGGCCCTTGTGGGTATGGGAATGGGGGGCAGGTATCTGTCTCCTCCAAGGTTGCAAGATACCTGGTCTTTTTGCACTGGCTCCTTTGAGGGCCTAGCCTTGTCTGATTGCCTATAATGTTTCTACCTAACTCAGTTGCCTGTAATAATAACAGTTCTATTTTCTGAAAAAAAATCTGTGCTCCACCTTGAGCCTGGTAGCAAAGGCCCAGCTGAGAGCCTAGACTTCTACCTTTGTCAGCTTTTAAGGATCCTTAATCCCCTGCACTGTTTGAAAGCTGAGTATTGTTTCCCTTTCCTTGCCCTGCTAGTGTTGGCCAGTAGGGAGTTTGGATTTTCACTTCATTTTTATGGTAATTATGCACTCAGGTGGCACAGGAGAAAGTCTACTGGATAGTTAGGGTTTTATCCACCATTCAGTAACAAGAAGGGCACCTTCCTCCCTGTGACAGTGGAGGTTACATGGGGTTCAATCTTGGTACTGGAAAATTAATAAATTATAGAATTGAAGTAAATACAAAATTTGTTTTCTGGCCACAAGAGAATTAAACTACAAATAACAAATATCTCTCAAACACTCAAAAAATACATGTTTCTAAATAATCTGTGAGCCAAATTGAAAGTTTCAGTAGAAGTAAAAAAATATATATATAACTCTAACTGTATGAAAATGAAAATTCAACACAGGAAAATTTGTGAGACATAGTTAAAAATATTACTGAGAGAAGGACATTTTTGCACAAAGTTTTAACATTTGAAAAGAAAATTCACACTGGCCTCAGTGGCATGCATGTGTGTCTAGCCCTAGCTACTAGAGAGGCTGAAGTGAGAGCGTTGCTTAAAACCAGGAGTTTGGGGTCAACCTGAGCAACAGCAATATCTTATCTCAAAGACTGAAAAACAAAATAAAAATAAAAATAAGGAAGAAGGGAAGGAAAGAATGAAAATCAGAGAAGGGGGAAAATTTCAAATCAGTGATCTAAACTCCAAATTCCAGAAAAAATATAAAGTCCCTGCCAAACAGGAGGAAAGAAAAAATGGAGATAAAAGCAAAAATTAATGAAATGGAAAACAAAAATAGAAACAGAAAATAGAAAAAAGAATGGATTTCTTAAAAGATAATAAAATTGGTAAGCTATTAGCAAGACTGACAAAATATTTTTTTTTATTTTTAAAAAAATAGTGAAATAGGAGCATAGTGCAATGGTAAGCATGCACACATTCAGTATGCTTGAGACCCTAGGTCCAATTAACAGAAGGCGGTGGGAAGGAGGGAGAGAGGGAAGAGGTGAGAAAGGGAAAGAGGGAGAGAGAGAGAGGAGGGACACAGACACACACACACACACACACACACACACACACACACACACACACACAGAGAACACAAAGATCAGGAATGAAACAAAGATACTGCCACAGATAGCACAGACATCAAAAAGCTCACAAGAAAAGGATATAAACAACTCTCACATCCATAAAGTTGACCCTTTAAATGAAATGGTCAATTCTTTAAAAGACAGAACATACTACAACTTATCCAATATGAAATAGAAGTTTTGAATAACCGTTAAAGAAATTCAAATCATAACTAAAATTCTCCAGAAAAAGAAATTTTCCAGAATTCCATGAATTGGTTATTGTCTTGGTACAAAAACCAGACAGAAACAGTGCAATAAATAGAAAATTATAATTATTGTGCCTCATAAATAATAATACAAAAACTTTTAACAAAATTGAATTAGTTAATACAATTTAGCAATATATAAAATACAATTTAGCAATATATGAAAGTAAATACACACCATGAATAAAGAAGGCTTTTCTAAGGATAGAAGGCTGCTTCTATATTTAAAAATTAATCAGTGTGAAACCATATATTTACAGACTGAAGAAAAAAAATCACAAGATCCCATAATTTAACATGGAAAATAGCATTTGAAAAAAAAATTCATCACCAATTACTGATAAAAACACTCAGCAAACAAGGAACAGAGGGACCTCCCTCAAATTAACAAAGGGAAGCTAAAAGGAACATCTGACTTAATTATAAAAGATTGAATGCTGCTCCTTTAAGGTTGGAACAAGGCAAGGATATTCACTAACATCATTAACCTAGTATTTCTATCATCATGCAATAAGACAAAATAAATAAAAAGCATAAAGATTATAAAGGAATAAATGAAATTGTTGTACGTACGTAAAAAGTTACCAGTAATCCTTTCTACTTTTCATTTTTTCTTTTTATTTTTTTGGTACCAGGGATTGAACTTCACACTTGCTAGGCAGGCGCTTACACAACTGAGCTAAATCCCTAGCCCCATCTACTTTAAAACAAAACAAAACAAAACAAAACAAAACAAAACTCTTCTTAAAACAAATAGAGAACTTAGGCTGTAAGATACAGAACAGACATACAAAAATTAATTCTGTCTGTATACTAGTATTGAATATGCGGAGGCCAAAATTAAAATAGGTACCATTTATAAGCCCTGAAAAGTGTATGGGGTTGGGAGAGATATGTCTAGTATAAATCTGACAAAAGATATACATAACATGAATGCTTAAAAGGTAAAAACACTGAAGAAAGACCCAACTATCAAAATACATGGAGGGGTATACCTTGCTCGTGTATGAGAAGATTCAAAATGATCAGAATGGCAATTTTCATCATATTGAACAAGACATTTAATACACTTCCTATCAAAATCCTGATGAGATCTTTTAAAGGTAGAGTTATAAAAATGATATTCTAAAACTTTATGGAAAAACAAAGAATTTAGAATAAATGAAACAATCTGGAACAGGAGAAAAAATCATGAAGATTCAATCTATTAAATTTCAAGCAGCCATAAGCAAAACTATGTGGTATTGATGAGAGAATAAATACATAGATCAACAAAACTGAACAGAGGATGAGGTAATAGGCCCATCCATGTACAACAAACTGATTTTCTGATAAATGTACAAAAGCAATTCAATGGAGGTACAATACTTTTTAAGCAGATAGTATAGCAGCAATCCACAGGTTTCATACCTCATGTCAAAGCTCACCCAAAATGGATACAAATGTAAAACATGAACCATAAAAATTTTAGAAGAAAACATGCAAAAATCTCAGGACCAAGACATTGATAAAGAATTATTAGATCCAATAGTGAAACTATGATTTATAAAAAGATAGATCACTAAACCAAATTTTATTGAACTTAAAAACTTTTGCTCTTTTAAAGGCTCTGTAAGCCACTTGTCTCAAAAAGGATTTATACTGAGGGTATATTAAAAAGCTCTTTAATTCAGTGTTAAAGAAATCAATAATGCAACTTGAAAATGAGCAAAATATATGAAGACTGTTATGGTTTAAACTAAGGAAAAGTAGAAAATTAAAGGAATAAATAAATAAGCACACAAAACAGTCAAGATAGTTATAGTACTAATTACTATTATTCATTGCAAAGAAAGATTTGAACCTATATTGTTTGATTAATTTTTCATGCCTATATGTTGTAAGTTGAACAACTACTTTGAAGATAATACACAATGTGCTAACCAATGTTACCCTCCTACAATTTTGTTTTGAAATTTTGTACTATCATTTTTATTTTTTTTCTTTAAAAAAATATCCCCTGAGTCTCATTTGTTCAGAGGTGGGACTTCCACAAGATGGTTGAATTGTGAGAGCTTTAATTTTATCAGTGGATCAATCTATTGATGAACTAATAACCTAAAGACATTATGCTTGTGTTTATGAAAAAATAAAACAAAATTTCAAAACAGAATAATAGGAGACTAGCAATAGTTAATACATTGTTATTTTCAAGGTAGTTACTCAGAGTATAAGATATAGGCATGGAAATTTGTCTAAATCATATTCACACAAATCTTTTCAATGAATAAAAGAAACTAGAATTATAACTATTTAATTATCTTATATTTCTTTTTCCTTTTCCCTTTCTTCCTATTTTATCCCACTCTTTCTTTCTGAAGTTTCTTCCCATTTCCCAATATCTGTTGCACATTTTGAACCATATTTACTCTTGCAGATTCTCACATTAGGGAGATGATATGATGCTTAGAAACGTGAGTCTGATTTATTTCACTTATAAGTATGGTCTCAAGTTGCAACCATTTACCTATAAAAGTCTCAAATTTATTCTTTTTTATGACTACATAGTACCCCATTGTATAAAAAGATCACATCTTTTTTTATCTATTCTTCAGGTGATGGGCATTTGGGCTGTTACCAAGACTTAGCTATAAAAATCATGCACATATATTGCTATGGACAATGTTTTTAATTCTTCCAGAAAGATACCTAGAAAGGGAATAGCCTGGTGAAATGGGACTTCTAATCCTGAGTTTTGAGGAATCTCCATACTGATCTTCATAGTGGTTGTACCAGTGTACACTTCCATCCACAGTGGACAAGCATTTGTTATTGGTTGATTTTTTGATAATAGGCATCCTTTCTGGAATGAAATTGAATCTCAGTGTTGTTTTAATTTGCATGTCTCAAATAATCAATAATGTTGAACTTTTTCATATAGTTATTTACTATTTGCATTTCTTCATCTGAGAAGTACATATTCATCTCAGATGCCTATTTTTGGATTGGGCCTTTGAACTTGGGCGGGAGGTCTGAATTTTTCAATTCTTTATATGTTCTAGATACTAGTCTTTATATGAGGGACAATTGAGTGTAATTTTTCTCAGTCTGAGAGTTATCTTTTCATTCTCATGGTGATTTCTTTCGTTGTGAAAAAACTTATTAATAACATGAGATCCTGGGGCCAGGGGTTTAGCTCAGTGGTGTAAGTGCCTGCTTGGCAAATGCAAGGTTGTGAGTTCAATTCCTGATACAAAAAAAAAAAAAAAAGGATGAGATCCAAGTTGTTGATTTTTTTGTGGTATTTCCCATGAAGTCTGGGCTTTGTTCATGAAGTCTTTGCCTACACATATATCTTCAAGATTTCTACCTACTTTCTCTGCCAGTAGAATTAGTGTTTTTATGTTTTAATATTTAGATCTTTGATCCATTTTGATTTTAATTTAGTGTGTGGCAACAGACATGAGTCTAGTTTTAGTCTTTGGCATGTAGAAAACCAGTTTTTCCAGCACCACTTATTAAAGAGGTTATCTTTCTTCCAGTGAACATATTTGGCCTCTTTGTCAAAGATAAGGTGCTATGTGTGTTTGGAGTTGTGTCTGCATCTTCTATTCTGTCCCACTGATCTCCAGGTCTGTTTTCTCTGCCAATACTATGCTGATTTTATCATTGTAGTTTTGTAGTGTAATTTCAAGTCAGGGATTGTGATGCCTCCTGCCTTGCCTTTGTTGCCCAGGATTGTTTTTGCTATTCTAGGTCTCTTCTGGTTCTTAATGAATTTTAGGAATGTTTTCTTTAGTTTTGTAAGGTATGTTAATGTTATTTTTATTGGGATTGTATTTAATGTATATATTAATTTTGGGAATATGGTTATTTTCACTATGTTAGTTCTTTGTATCCATAAGCAAGTGGTATCGTTCCATTTTCTGATATTCTCTTCAATCTCCTCTTTCAAAGTATTATAATTTTCAATGTTAGAACTTTTTTTTCCCCTTTGTTAGATTGCTTCCTAAGTATTTTATTTTTTGGATGCTATTGTGAAGGATGTAGTTTTCCTAATTTCTCTCGCAGTGAGTTTGTTGTTTGTGTACAGGAATGCAATTGACTTTTGAGTGTTGACATTGTATACTTTATACCTACCCTACTGAATTTGATAATTAAATATAGGATTCTTCAAGAAAAAAGACAAAGAATCAAGGAGTGTTTCTGAGGAGCTTTTGGAGTCTTCTATGTAGAGTATCTTGTCATCTGTGAGCAACAATAATTTAAATTCTTCTTTTTGTATCCTTATTTCTTTTTCTTCTTTCTCATGTCTAATTGCTCTGGTTAATATTTCCAGAACTATACTGAACTGATGGCATTATTGGGAGGTGGAGCCTAGTTGAAGGAAGTGAGTCACTGGTGAACCTGGGGCCATATCTTGTCCCTGTCCCTTTCTCTTTGGCTCCCTCTCTGCTTCCTGGCTCCATGAGGTGAACAACTTTCTCTGCCATGTCCTTTTGCCTTAATGTTTCGGCCTTGAACCCAGATGACTATAGACTAAAGCCTTTAAAACAAAAAGCCAAATAAATGTTTTCTCCTTTAAATAAAGTATGTTTTTTCCTTTAAATCAAAGTATGGTTGTTACCAAGAATCAAACTCAGGACCTTGTACTTGCATGGCAACTGCTTGTGCCACTGACCTATAACCCCAGCCCCTTTCTTTAAATCATATAATCAGATATTTCTGACAATGGAAAGGTGATTAATTCTAACCCATTTCACCAGAGGATATATGAATGACAAATATAAAAAAGAATTCAGCATTATTAGCCATTGGAGAAGTGAAAATTAATATTACTACACATATAGTAGGTCAGACTTTTAGAAATAATTACATCATTAAATAGTACACATAAAATGGCCCAGTCACTCTGAAAGATTATTTGAGAGTTTTCTCAAAAATTAAACATGTTTGTCATATGATCCAGGAATCACACCTGTCAGTAGTGATCCCAGAGAGGTGAAAACTTAAAACTATATTAAGTATACACACCATTGTTTAGAAAAAAATTTTGGAAAGAATAAAATGTCTCTTTACAGACTAATATGTTCAATAATTTCTGTGGTATACTCTCATGGATTATCAATATCAGGCAAGAAAAAAAGAATTATTGATAAACATGAAAGTTTAGATATATCTCAAGAGCTTTATGTCAAAAGAGCCCTAACCTCAATAATTTACATGCTATATGAGCCCACATATATTTATATAATTTTGTCTAAATGCCAAAATTATGGAGCTGGAAAGCTGATTAATCATTGGCAGGTGACAGGAACAGGGAAGGGGGAAGCAGGGCAAGACTGTAAACATAGCACAAGGGAAGTGCTTTGTCTGAAGGAATAGTTATGTGTTTTGATTGAAATGATGGCTACATGAACCTAGCTTTATGATTATGTCATTTTGAATTATATGCACAAATTGTACCAAAGTCAAAACCCTATACTAAATTTAGTTAAGGTGAAATGCTGAGGTGAATTGGGTGAAAGTTACATGTACCTCTGAATAATCTTTGCTACTTTTTGTGAATCTATAATTATTTCAAAATAAAAAGTTTGAAAACCTGGCTAAACAGTATCCAGCAAAATGGTAAAAATAAACTGAACTCACATTTTATTTCTAAGAAATTTGTCTTAGGAATTAGATTGGAGAATGCGGGTGGTCAGTGAATAGTCCAGGTTGGTCTCTTCTGTCAGCCAATGTGACCCCATAGGTTAACCCAGAATGAATGTTTCAAAGAAAATAGTATTGCAATATTTAATTTTAAGTAGTCTTTGGTAGAAGTAAATTTTGACCTCCAAACTATGCATTATTTAAAGACAAAACTGTCAGTTATCTATATCTCATTTAATCTTGTTTTCTACCAAAAGTTTGTTACCCAATTTGTGATGTGATTGAAGTTGATAGGAATACTTTAATGTTTCCAAAGGTTGTACAGATATTAAAGTTTTACTTGACCATTACTCATTTGTTTCCAGTTTCTACATTTTAAAGCTAGTGGTTCATTAGCTTTCACTTTTAGTTAAACTTTTGTGACTATGGTGATTGATATCTCTAACTAGGTGTCTAAGAAGAGCATGGTCATTGAAAACACACTGAAATGGTGTCCTTGTCTACTATATGAATTTTCTGTCTTCTTGGGACTTTGACTCAGACTCCAGAAGAAATGACAGTGTGGCAATATCTAAAAAGTGCCATCAAGGAAGCCACTGTGGACAAGCAAAGATAGGAATGGGTAAGGCTCATGATGAAAGCGGCAATTTGAGCTGAGGCTTGAAAAAATGATCTTGGAAAGAACAGAAGTAAGAATGTGGAGACAGAAAATAATAGACTGAGTTCTGAAATAGGCTTCATGCCCAAGGCTGCTATAAGATACCTGTAATGTCATGAAAGTTGCTAAGTTCACCAAAAAAGTATGCCATACAGGAGACAAAAGGAAAGTTGACATATGGCTAGGGAATGCCATCTCTTAGGAGACAGGTGAGAGAAGACTCAGAACAGAAGCTAGAAAACTATGCTGAGAGCAAAGTAGTCTATTTCCAGGAAGAAAGGGCTGGTCCAGTGAGACTCATGACACAGAAGTTGGAGAGGGTGAGGTGGGGAGAAGGCATTTTTGGACTGTTCTGTGGTTACTAGTGATCTCTGAGGAGGACAGAGAGGGAAACCACTTTGCATGGATTGCATGGTAGAAAGAGGGAACTTTCTATTTTTGTGACATTTGTAATGAAAGAAAGGCATGATAGGATGGCAATTTGAGGCCAGAACAGGATGAAGAAAACTTCCACAATAACAATAAATCTTGCTGGCTGCTATCAGCGTCAATTTCCTCTTGTCCCTCTGCTAGAATGAGAGTCAACATCACTCTCCCTAAAGACAAAATGTAGAAAGGTTATTATCAGGAACAGTTCCTTTTCCATTGCTGGTATTTCAGATTTCAGTAACAATGAACCTGGACAATGCAGTTGAGAAAACACCAATGTTACCTGTGACTACAGACAGCCCTTTTAGTTTGAAATAAAATGTTTCTTGTGAAAAGAGAATTTAAAGACAATTTGAATTGAGATGTATAACAAACACTTATCTTACTCTCTCTTAGGTTCAAGCTCCAAGGATAGATGATAATGTTGTCATATTATTTTTTATTAAAGTTCTACGTCTTATTTCTTCTTACTAGTTGAGCTGCCTGTGAGTGAAAATGAAGTTATTAGAAAGACACAAGATAATCTAAACAGATGCCAGTGTTACTTCCAATCCTTGCATTAATAGTAACACTAGTAGTAGCAATGTATTAAATATCTATCATTTCCCAAGGTTATTAATTATATAACACTATATAATTTCCAATCTTTATGAGAGCAAGATAGACATTATTGCTCTCATTTCATGTTAAGGCAATTGAAGCTGATAGAATTCAATTAAATTGCTCCAGCTCACATGGCCAGTGAGCTATAGAGACCAGAATTTTCTATTCTCATTGTTTACATCACTCACATTTAAAAACCAAAAATTGAGACCCAAAGTATGAGACTATTGAGTAATATTTGAGCGTGGTTTTTAATTTCATAAAATTTTTATTATCATAAAAACAGTGCATGTGTCTATAACATTTTTTCTTTTACATTACAAAACAGATCCTTTCAAAACATCATAACTAATAAGCACTAGTTTTTTGTCCATAATTTTTGTTTTTTTCTTTTCTAATTTTCTAAATTTTTAGAAAATATTCTAATTTTTTAAAATTTTATTTTAAAGAGAAAAAAGAAAAAATAGAAAAATCAAGCAGCAAACTAACTTACAAAGCAACAACCACGAAAGCAAAACAACAGCAACAAAAACAACAGACAACAGCTATACATGTTTTCAAAACTAGATGATAGGAATTTAACAAAGGTTGTTATACTACATATTGTTATCTTCACAATAGTTGCTCAGGTTACCAGATACAGGAATAAAACAAAATAGTAAAATGGAACAAAACATTGGATTTCAAAAACAAGACAGAAGGAAATCCTCCACAGTTGCCTAATGCATACTGCCATTTTCCAAATAAATGCCCAGATCACCAGCCCCAGGCCTGCAAAGTCAATCAAACAATACAAATAAAAAGCTATTCCTTGAGTCCTCTGATTCCGCCAGTTTCTTCTAGGGGGTAGGGGGAGGTGGGGGAGGGGATGCGCGCTTTTGATTTCCCAGACCTTGTACCACCTGGTGTATGGGAAGGCATGGTTTTCAAATTTTCAAATTTTCTAATTTCAGGAAACTGAGGAACTCCAGTTGAGTCCAAAATATGTAAATTTCCTTAATGACCTGCTCTGTTGGTCAGCTTTTGTTGCTGTGACAAAATACCTTATAAAATCAACTTAAAGAAGTGAAAATTAATTTTAGCTTACAGGTTTCAGAGGGTTCAGTCCATGGTGCCAGAGCGCCACTGTTTCTTGGCCTGTGGTGAGGCAGAGCAGCATAGTGGAATTGTGAGGTGGTGAAAAGAGGCTTACTTTGTGGTGCTGGGAAGCATAGTATATAGAGAGAGTTCACTTTGGTAACAAAATTTCTCCTGTGAAACTTGTTAAGCTATGAATCCATAAAGGAATCAATCCATTCATGAGGTCAGAGCTCTCATGATCTAGTCACTTCCCAAAGATTCCACTACTGAGCAATGTTTTAGGGTACATTACACCTTCTATATGTGAGTTTTGAAGTGGGGAGTGTTTAAGACCCAAACCATAACATGGTTTTGCTTTTTAAATTTTTTTGGTCATAGTTTCTGACACTCTTGGAAAGCCTCCATTTATGTTTGATGGTAAATAACTAAGAAAAAAACCAAATATGTCTCTCATTCATCAAGTGCTTTAAAGTGCCTTTGAGTTACTGAGAAATACTTGTTTTTCTTGTCCTATGTGTAGATGACAATGGTATTTATATACTGTGTACAATTATAGTCACATATAGAGATGGATTTATCTATTATTTAAAAAAGTAACCAAAAATATTTTAATGTAGGAAAGCCTTTTATCCTTAAATATGACTATATACTTTTGATGATATGGAAATTTAAATAAAATTGAAACCACCTACTAAAGATTTGCCTGAAGTTTCTTCTTTTTCACAATCTATTTTCATCAGGCTTTTCCTAAGCAGCATGTAATCATGCAATCTTCTTTCAATGTTTGGGAAGGATTACTGTTTCACAGTTCCTAGCTGGATTTAAACATGTTTACTCTTGTTTATTTAACTGTTCTTTTTGCTTCCTTTTTATAGCAAAAATGCACACACAAAGCTTCCCACTTTAAGTGTATGCTTCCTGGCATATATATAATCACTTGTTCAGACATCATCACTATCCATCTACAGAACGTTTTTTATCTTCCTGAATTTAAAATTCATCCATTAACCCTCCTTTCTCTCACTTCTCAGTCCTTGGCAACCTTCATTTTATTTTGTCTCTATAAAATTTATATTGTCAAGTACCTCTTACAAATGGAATCACACAGTATTTATTCTTTTGTTTCTGGTTTATTTCACCTGACATAGTGTCTTCAAGTTTCATCCATGTAGCAGCACAAGTCAAAATCTCCCTTTTTAAAGGTTGAATAAAATCACATTTCGCATATCATTTATCTGTCCATTGATAGTTACATTGTTTCTACCTTTTGGTTCTTGAGAACTTGCTGCTATGAATAAGAATGTACTAATATCTGTACATGTGCTTGCTTTCATTTCTTTTGTACATATACTCATGAGTGGAATCACTGGATCACACAATAATTCTGTGTTGAATTTTCGAAGGATTTGCCATACATTGTATGTCAGCCACACCATTTTGCATTCCAAAGTACAATGCACAAGGGTTCTAACCTTGCTATATCCTTGCTAGTATATCCTATTTTTTTTTAAAAATTATCCTAATACATGTGAAAGACTATCAGCTCTTAAAAGAGTATGAACTAAAGATTAATAAAACCTCATGTCAATGAAATCAGCAATTCAGAATGTTATTATCATTGTTATTTGCACTGCTAGAGATTGGAAGCAGGGCCTTAGATGTGCAAAGTAAATACTCTTCCAATGAGCTTGCCAGACCTCTTATAAATTAATTGCTGTAAAGTCAATTTAAAAATAATGAATACTGGATAGAGGCAATGTTTTAGAGTTACTACTGAAACAATGATACATGTATAAAGGAAAACAATATGAGTTTTAAAATTCTGAAAGAGGACATGTATTAAACAGGAGTAACAATTTAAAGAAAGATGAGGACATTTGGAAAAGAGAGAGAACTAGATGAGTAGGAAATGAACAATTTCATAACTAAAACATTAAATCATTTTTTAATCAACTATGAACTCTGAGAGCAAATTCCATGTGCATACATGACTACTACATCTTTAGAAATATTTAAGAAGTGTAAGAAAGTTTATATGAGTTTTTAATAATTACTATTAGTTTCATATGTTTTAAGATTATAACAAGAATAGATGACAGAGTATTTACTTTTAACAATCTAGCTGTTAGGTGCATGTTAACTAGTTGAAAGCAGGATTGGTTTTTTTTGACATAGAGCTTAAAAAACATTTATGAATGAACAACTACTAATTAATTTCCTTCCAAGTGATTTGTATGTGTAGTGTGAACATGATTGATAATAACTTTAACATAATACAAGTGTTTTATTTGGACTTGGAGGCACAATAAAGACTGAAATGTGTCTTGGATTAGTTTTATTTAAAATCTTTCATCTTAGACCAATTTGTCACAATTCAATTTTCAAAAATTTAAAATGTATTCTTTGGTTGTCCTTCTCAATGCTCTGCTTATTAATTCAGAATCTTTATTCATTGCCTACAACATGTTGGTAGACATTTTTGTAGGCACTAGAGATCTGTAAGTGAAAAAAGAATTAAAATTTGTATTCATAAATTTACATTTTAGCAAGAAAAGACAAGAGTAAATATAATAAATAAGTGAATTACATAGCATATTTGTACATATTCACACCAGGAAAAAAATCAAGATAGTAGAAATGGGGAAAAGAATAAATCACAGGTTGCTGTTTCAAATGGAATGGCTATGAGAAGCTTCATTGGGAAGATGACATTTGAGAAAAGACTCTAAGGAAGAAAAGGGGGTCATGAAAAATATGAGGGAAAAAGTGAGAGGGAATGAAGGCAAAGTCCTTCAGCAGGAATGTGCCTAGCATTTTTGAGGAACAGCAAAAAAAAAGGTGTGTCTGGGGTGGAAAGAGCAAAGAATGAGAAGAAAGTAGGTACTGTAGTAAGGAAATAATCATGTGTGCAAAAAGTTTATGTATGTTGATGCCCAGAACTATTGTTGAATAAATTAGAGTATCTTTATCAAATAGAGTATCTATCATGCAGTCCATATTTATGAAAATATTTAATGACCTAATAAAATGTGTGTAATTTAATGGTAACTAAGATATATCCCATAAAACATAATATATAAATGCAGATAAACAGTCAACCAGGAACCCTCTGTGAGGCTTTTGGGGACTTGGAAGCTGCACCCAGAGGCCCACCCATACCTGGACAACTTCTCTGGGGCCCCCGAGGGAACAGAAGTCTGCACCCAGGGTCTTGTAGTCATTGGGGAACCCTCAGGACTGGGAGCCTGTGCCCAGAGACTTATAGTCATCTGGGAACATTTGGGGAGAACTGCTAGGCCTAGGAGTCTTCACCCAACAGACCATTTCTGAGGCCTGCAGGGACTGGGAACCTGTACCCAGCAACTTGTAGTCATCCAGGAACTCTCAGTGAAGCCCACAGGACCCGGTTGTCTTTGCCCAATGACCCAGAACCAAAGCAATCCTCAGTGATGTCTACTAGGCACCTGACAGCATAGGAAGCAACTAGGACTTGGTATCTGGCTGATTCAGAGGAACACAGGAAAATATCAAAATGAAAGAAGAAAACACAATCTCAAACTTCCAGCCCATTCAGATCAAGTCCAAAAGATGTAGAAATGAATGAATTTGGAAGTCTGAAATCTCTAAAATTATAGTGAGGGAAGTAAAGAAACAACTCCAGGAAACTGTAAAGGAAATCAAGTCCAAAACAGTTGCTAAGGTAAAAACAGAAATGATAAACATAATGAAAGAACTGGTGAATCTATCCAAAGAAGAGATAGACTAAAAAAATAGAGGTGCATAGGAAATTAATGGAAACCTTGAATGAATAATACAAGAAACAGAATACATGAAACAGATTCAAGGAAATATCCAGGAAATAAAAAAAATTCCATTGAAAGCTGGCAAAAACCACTTTAATGAAGCTGAAGATAGACTATCAGACCTTGAAGGCATGATTGCAACTAGTAATCATGAAAGAAAACAGCTATTAAAAATAACAAATAACCAGGAAATAACAATTCAACAGCTGCAAGATGATGAAAAGAGAAACAATATAATTTTGATAGGTGTAAGTGAAAAAGGAGATAATGCAAATAACATAAAAAGACTATTTACAGAACATAATAGCAGAAAATTTCCCAAACATGGGAAAAGAACCTGACATATAGATAAGCAAGGCATATAGACATCCATTAACCATAACCAAAATAAATCTATAACTCTATATATAATAATCAAGATATCAGAAATTCAGCACAAGAACAGAACATTGAAAGCCACTAAAGAAAACAAATAGATCACCTATAAAGGAAAGCCTATCAGAATCATGGCACACTTCTCAACACAAACCATCAAGTCAAGAAGAGTATGTAGTGAATTATTTTAAGTCCTCAAAGAAAACAACTTCCAACCCAGAGTGATGTACCCTGCAAAACTATCTTTCAGAATCAATGGAGAAACAAGATACTTCCATGACAAAGAACAATTGAAGAACTTCATGACAACCCAACTAACCCTACAAAGAGTACTGAAAGATATTCTAGAAAGAGACAGAATGATCACAATTCCAAGAACAACAGTGGAAAGAACAAGCAGGACAATTAAACAGAGAGGTAAAAGTAGGGAACCAGCAACAGAAAAATAACATGACAAAGAAAAGCCAATACATATCAATTATAACTATTAATGTAAATGGTCTTAATTCACCAATCAAAAGAAATAGACTGGTAAAGTTGATTAAGAAACAAAAGTCAACAATATGCTGTGTACAAAAAACATTTAACTCAAAAGGAAATTGATAGACTGAAAGTCAAAGGATAGAAAACAATACTCCATGCAACAGGAACCCAGAAAAAAGCAAGGGTAGCAATTCTGTTTTCAGACAATGTAAACATCAAGCTAAGAATGATCAGAAGATATAAAGAAGGTCACTGCATACTTGTTAGGGGAAACTTCAAAAGGAAGAGATAACAGTCATAAATATATATGCACCAAATATGGGAGCACCTAGCTATGTAAGACAGATATTAATAGACATGAAAAATCAAGTAAGCAATAATATAATCATAATAAAAGACCTTAACATTCCATTGTCACAAAGAAACAGATTAACAAGACAAAAAATCAGGAAAGAAATAATAGAGCTGAATCAAGCTTGTGAACAAATAGAATTAGATATGTACAGCATATTCCACTCAGCATCAGAATATATATTCTTCTCTGCTGCACATGGGACATTCTCTAAAATAGACCATATACTAACTCATAGAGCATGCTTAAGTAAATGCAAAAGAATCAAAATTATCCCATGCATATTATCTGACCATAGTGCCATGAAACTGGAAATTAATAACAGAAGAAATCACAAAAACTCCATAAACACATGGAAACTAAATAATATCCTCCCAAATAATCAATGGGTCACAGGGGAAATTAAAAAAGAAATTAAACAATATCTTCAAGCAAATGAAAATGCAAATACAACTTACTGGGACCTGTGAGATGCAATGAAAACAGTCTTCAGAGGGAAATTTATCGCAGTGAATTCTCACATGAGAAAAACAGAATGAACACAAGTAAACAACTTGATGTAGCATCCACCAAGTTTAGTGAATCAATGTATGATAATTTAATAATTGTTCAACAACTCTTCACTCCTTTTTGTTCATAGTGTAGGTAGGTACACATCATCAGTTATATGACATCAGGTTTGGCCTTGTGACTTGTTTTGGCCAATGAATGTTTATAGTCATAAAGCGAACAGTAGCCTTAAATGTTCTAGGTTCTCAATTTGGTATGGTCCTGGCACCTCAGGGACATGCTGTGAGGAAAGTATGTAGAATAAATACAGATAGAACAAATCTGAGCACGTAAGACTGAAAAGAAAAGACATGAGGCTTATTCATGTGGGGTTTGATTCCTGGCTCAGAATCTGTGCTCTAACCAATTAAACTGGCTCCCTCAGAGGAACTGGATAGTGACGTCATTTACAAGTAAATTCTGGATGCAAGGACGGATTAGGTTAGGATGAAACTGTGGAACCGGGTTAGGATGAAACTGTGGAACCGCTGAGGTTGTCAAGAGTAGCCTGTGCAGTAGGAGGCTCAGCACTGCAGTTCAAATTCTGCTTCTGCCCAATCCTCCCTCCTTCATGTGTCCGGTGGATGTTTTTCCTCAAAATCACTTTCCATAAAATATCTACATGCAAATCAGCATCTTAAATCCATTTCCCAGGAGTCTGATTTGAGGCAAAAAGTTGCATGTGGAGTTTTATCTTTATATATCACAATAAATAGTGAGTAGATACTCATTTTCTACATACTCTGTCTCTCTGCCTCAGACTTTTTCTCTCTCACACACATGCACAGATGCTCACACAAAAATGCTTAGCAAATTCTTGAAATGATGTAAAAAATTGTTGCAGTGGAAATTAGAATAGGAAGATTATCAGTGAGAAAGTTTACTTTTTTCTTGATGCCTTTGAAAAAATTCTGAGTTTACGTTGCTTTTGTAATTAAAAAAAAAAGCTTTAGGAAAGATTTTTAAGAGTAAAAAAAAGAAAAGATATGAAAGTTCCTGCAGTCTTGATTAGGAGAGAGCTGCTTTAAAAGATCTACTGTTTATAAGCCAACTAGTTTACAAAGAACATAGGGCTCAATTGTACAAAATTCCTTAATATTTAAGCAGCAAGTATACTCAAGGATATAACTTTAAAATACATAATATAAGCAATGTAAGCAACAAATGTTCTTGTTCCCAAGTAGTATTGTTTTTATTTTAACAACACAGGGACAATATAAGAAATAAAGCAATACAAAAAGTCAAACCAACATTAAATATACCACTACCAGTCCTACTATAAGTAAGTAACTTTGGAAATCTTTCTATGCACATACGGGTGGAAGCATAGATGTATAATTTGGCAAAAGTGGTTTTGATTAGATTAAATTCTAAATCAAGAACAATAACTTAAAATGCATTTGAATTTAAGAGAAATAAGACTGGAGGGATATCATGTTGTAAAGAATTTCTCTAAGATTAAAAAAGTGATAATGAAGCATGGTGGGCATGGTGGTGGTACATGCTTATAATCCCAGCACTCAGAGGTTGAGGCAGGGTGATTGCTTGAGACCAGCATGGGGTACTAAGGGAGTTCAAGACCAGCCTGTACCACATACTGAAACTGTCTCAAAAAGACACACACACACACACACACACACACACACACACAAAGTGGTAATGAAAAGCATTAAGAAGTGGCAGTCATTCTTAAAAAGTTAATTTTTTCCATTTTAAATAACATTTATTTCAGTTTTAGTATGTGAAGTAAGGCCATTACTAACAAAGAGAACATTTTTTGAGTGATAAAATGTGCTCAGCAGTGTTCTAAATGCTGTAAGTGTATAAAATTATGAAATTATTAACCCTGCTATATAGAAATTTCATTTCCATTTTTTTGGACTGAAAAACACTAAGGCACAGGAAGTTTCCATGGTTCCTAGGGCCACAATACTAAAGAAATAGCAAGGCCAGAATTCAGCCCCAGGCCCAGAGCCTTGGGCTCCTGACTGTAGTGATACCTCGATCCCCATTGCTTAGCTGAAATTGTTGTGTATGGTCAAGCTGTCTATTATTTCTATGGTTTTTCCACTTCATTGTTATTGGGCCATATTATTTTAATAATATGCATTTAGATGGATTTCATGCCCATTCCCAGTTTACATACATGAATTTTCCATTTCTGAGTTTTGTAATTTGTGTTTGTCTTTGTTCTTTTATGCCTCCCAGTAAAAAAACCTTGATTACTATATTCCTGGAGCTCTTTCAGATTTGAGAAGTTTTGTTTGATATTCTGACATCTTGGTTGAATATAATCTTCTTGGGCCATATGCTTTTTTTTCCTTTAGAAATTTCCTTTATATATTTCTGTACTGTGTTTTGGACTAGATCATGCTGTGAGAAAGTAAAGACAGCCTTAGTTTTGTCTTCTTTACAGGAAATTTTTTTCTGCCTGATGCCTGAAAAATGCCTTCTGTTTCCTTCTGTTCTCTTCCCACCTCTTTCTTCTTTTGTCTCTACCTTTGTTCTGTTGTTTTTTTTCTTTTTAAAATATTATTTTTTAAAATTTCGGCTTATTGTTGATTATTCTGCACATAATTTTCTTTTCAAGTATGTGTGGATTCAGTCTGCTAGAATAATTCTTTACTTGAGAGGTATTTTTTGATCACAATTCTTTGGGAACTTTCATTGCTGTATGAATTAAATTCAAAAATTTCAGGATGACTTCTGTTGAATTGTAGATATCTATGTTCTTTCTTTCTTTATATATCATTTGTTCAATACTCACTTCTTTCTTCCATACTTTAATCTCATGATTGTTTTTATTGGTGATTATTTCAAATTTTTCTTCTGTTTTAGTAATTTATTTTTAGCCTATTAGATATCTCATAACATGAAAAAACATAATATAACATAACACAAACATTTATTCTCTATATCTATAATAATATTTCTTTGGCTTTAGTTGGATTCTTAAAATCTTTTATTTCCTCATTCTTCTGTTCTTTCCTTACTTTATTTTAAATTCTTCCTTTATTCACTAATAAATTGTTTTTCCATTCCTTTCTACCTTATTTTTGCTTGTCTTACACAGAACATCTTTCCTCTAACATAATTATTTGTTGATTCTCATTTTATTGTACCTATAAGGCAGTGGATTTCTTTTTTTGTGTCACGATTTAAAGACAGAGCGTGATAGGAATAAGGGATTACTCAGAGGAAATGATGTTTTGTATTTATAACAGTATCCAGGCTTTGCTGTCATATCTCAAATTTTCTTAATGTTCTGTACTGTGGTTATCTATTATGGTACATTACCTTCTGTAACAAGTAATCATCAAACCTTTGAGATTTAATACAACACGAGGTTACTGTAGTTGGGTTTCGTGGTGCATTCCTATAATCTGGGCTACTCAGGAGGGAGAGGCAGGAGGATCACAAGTTTAAGGCCAGCTTAGGCAACTTAGCAAAACCCTGTCTCAAAATAAAAAAATAAAAAATAATAAAGGGCTATGGCCATAGCTCAGTGGTAGAGTAGAAAAAATGTTTATTGTAGTTTCCTTATGTTATAGTCTAATGAATGTATCGTGGGGAAAATGTTAGCCATTAAGGAACTATATTGCTTCTCTCTCATGAGACCATCTTCAGCATGGGGCCCCCAAAGTCACTATAGAAAAGGAAGACAAGATGGAGGACCTCATATGCATCTGGAAGTGGCACGTGTAAATTTTGCCACATACTATTTGCTGAAACTCAAATTTCATAGCTCCAGTGTACTTCAAAAGGAGGTTGGAGATGCAAAACAAAAGTGTGCTTATGAGGAAAACGACATGAATTTGGTGAGCATACAATATTGTTTCTATCACAGGTTCGCTCCTTGCTTTGGTGCTCACAATGTGACTGTAAAAGGTGAGTCTCCCTCCGGCTTCAGGTTAGTTCTCCAGTTCAGAGTGACTCAGTGAGTAGGGGTAAATCTCATGGTTAGTCTCTTGAACTGAACCAGTTTCTCCTATTATTTGCTGGTAGGACAAAATGATTTCCTTGGTTTTAATTCACAAGCTAAGGATCAAAGTATTGAGAGATTTCTCAGGAATTTGTTTGACTCTACATTACAGGATGGTAAGACCTAACATTTCAAGCACTGCAGCTGGACCTTTGAGTCTTACAGGATCCTGAAGGCCTTATTGTGAGTTCGTGCTGATCAGATGTCCCTTATCCATCAGGAGAGTCTCCTCACCTTACCAGTTCCCTTGTCAGCTGGCCTGTACCTTAGCATGTCTGTACCCTCGTGAGTTTTTCCTCCATATCAGCCTGCAACACTATTCTGACAAACCAATCTCCTCCTCCAGTGGGAACAGAAAGTCCAACTTCTTGTCACTACTGACTCACACATCCTGTGTTGTTCCACTTTGCTGCTGAGTGTGCTTCTTGTTTGGCCTGGTGTGGTGTGGAAGGGGTTAGCCCTCTTCCCCTGGGCCAGCAAACTGCTGTCATTTTCATCTGTTCAATGTTTGGTGTCACATGCTCGGCCATCTTGAATGATTTACGGTGAGGGACCTTTCCTTCCCCAACAGAGTAAGTGGCTGGTGATCAGCGCTACTTAGAGGTTTAGGAAGCCTACCCTAGTGCATTGGCCAAGTCTGTTGCAGAATTTTGCAGCGTTTATTTATTATTTATTTATTTTTGGCTCACAATAAGAGTTTAATAAAGAACTATTTGGCTATTAGGAGATCATTGGTAAGAGCAGGATTGTTTTTTTAAAAAAGCACACAGGAAAATATGAAACATCTTTGGTGGTGAACCTCTCTCCAAAAGCTTCATGTTTTGTATTCTCCAGCAGTTCCTGCTCCTATTTCCCATCTACTTTTCAGCCTTTTTTCCTTCGCTGCTCATCCACTCTACCTACCTCCCTAGCAAATCTGTCTGGCTTCAGGGCCTCAGTCACTCTCTGATTCTCTTCATTTTCTCAGTCTGTCTCTGAATTCTGCAGAGGTAACCTGATGGATCTAAGAGGGTGGTAAAGGTTGAAAAGCTTGTGAGATCTTCTCTCTCCAAAATGAAGACAGACCATAGGTGGACTTCTGACTAGTGTACAAATTCTGAACACTAGACTGGTCCAGAGGTCCACCTTGATTTCCTGAAGTCATTATTTTAAAGGCATTTCCAAAATCCAATTGGTTTAAAAGTTCCCCTTTCATTGCCTTGTTACTTGAGTTCTGCCACTGGGGTTTCTCCAGGCTCTCCTCCTGCATACCACTGTGGACTTCATTGTAAAAGTGAGAAGTGATTTTAGTCCCTGACCTCAGGAAGATGCAGCTGATCAGTCTCATAGGAAATGCAGAGCCCACAACAGCTCTTGTTTGGTCTGGGGTGCATGGACTCCTGGTTTCATTTGCAAATTCTAAAGTATCATGCTTCTTTTGCGTTGTTCCACAAAAGGTTGACTTGAAAATGGTTTTGCTGCTGGTTCCTGCCTGATCAGTGTTTGTCTTGCTGGATCCACTCCTGGGATGCAGATAGGCTGTCACTTGTTACAAAATGAAGCTTTTGCAGGATTTTGGTTAAAAATGTATTGGGGTACCATTTCATCATTTGGTTTGTCAATTTATTTTTGTTATATTGCTTAAATGTTGTGGAGAGACAATTCTGAGGTAACTTTGTTTCAAAAATCTTTACAGACAGTGTTCTTATAGAACAGATAGGGACAATGCATAGGAGTGTTTAGGAGTAGGTGGCATAAGCATCTTCGCGACATGAATGACAAAACAGGAAAACTTGAATAGTGGCATTTGTATTAGTTGCCCTTTTCTGGGACAAAATACCCCACACCCACAACTTTAAGAGAATAGATTTCATTTGGCTTATAGTTTTGGGGTTTCAATGCACAGTCACTAGGGTTCAAAGCAAAAACAGCATAGATGAGGAAAGATGTTCACGCTATGGCAGCCAGGAAGCTGAGAGTGAAGGGAAGGTTTGGGGAGGGAGATACACCCTTCTAAGTCAAACTCTGGTGACCCACCACCTCACCAGGCCCCACACTATCAGCACTATCAATGGATCAATCCACTGGTAAGTATAGGGCCACTGAGATCCAGTCACCTTCTAAAAACCCCACCTTTAAATACATGAGACTTTTGGGGCCATTCCGGGTGTAAACCATAGCAGCATTTAAAAGGAAACAAAAACAACTTACAGACTTGTAAAAAATGAATCCAATAAAGCCTTTAAAATGTTTACAACCATATGATGTCATTTCAATTTCATCATGCAGAACATTCTTTTTATGAGACGCCAATACTTTGGTGCCATCAAAGACAAACTGGAGCTTCTGAGTTCCTAAGCAAATGCATTCCCAAGGACCCAACTGTACTATTAAGGATTTTAAAACACTACCTTAGAATGTCTTATTTTCTGCTACTGCAATATTATTTTGGTTCTATCGTCACATGCCTCTGTGCACAAAACAATGACCTTCATCATTAGTGCTTTTTATATCTACAAACATCCCTCAAGTTTGCACTTACAAGTATCACTATCTTTTCACCTGTAGGCAAAATATTAGTCTACATGTCTGTCTTGAACTTAACCAGTTGTCCTCCTGTATTGTCTTATTCTTTTTCTCTCTCCTCCTCTATCTTGCTTCCTTTATTTTCAGCAGTTTACTTTGTGTTTTCCCTCTATGATTCTAGCTGTACCACAAGATCAATAAGCCTTACAAAATATTTAGATATTCATTCATTTAATGAGTGCTTCTTGACTATCTATGATGTTAGAAACCAAAGCAGAAACTAAATTTACAAGGGTGGAAACAATGGAGCCCATCTTTTAAAATGTTCAAAAAAATATTCAAGATATAATAGAGGGGACAACACTGTATCAAAATGCCATGCAATGACAGACAGAGTCAAAGATTTAATTCTGTTATTTATTCATTATTGTCGTCTTTTTCTTTTTTATTAGTATACGTTTGCAATACATAATGAATGTATTTACAAGGGTATTTGTTCATATACATATAACATCTTAATCCTTTTACTTTCCCTTCCCCTTCTATTCCTCTCATTTCCCCGATTCCTAGATCCCCTTTCCACCACCACAAAGTCTATCTCTGTTTTCTATCATCTTTTTATTTAACTCTTTGAATTATTTATACTTTGCATTCCTCCTAAAGAGAAGCTGTGTGATATTTAACCTTCTATGACTGATTTATTTCACTTTGCATTATGGACTCAAGGTGCATCCATTTTACTAAAGATGACTCAAATGTATTCTTCTTTGTAGCTCACTGGTACTCTAACGAGTATGTATACCACATTTTCTATATCCACTCATCTGTTAAGAGGCATAGAGGCCATGTCCATAACTCATCTATTATGGATTGTGCTGCTATAAAAGTGGGTATGCATGTATTACTGTGATGATGTCTTTAACTCTTTTGGGAAAATACCCAGAACTATAGCTGGGTTAAATGAAATTTTTTGCTTTTAGTTGTTTGAGGAAGCTCCATATAGATGTCCATAGTAGCTGTTACTGATTTGCTCCAAAATTTATGTGGTGCAGAAGAGAGTTGTCTACTACACTGAAATTCAGTAAAAAGTGGAATTTTATATCCTTAGTTATTCATAGAACTATATTCATTTTGAATCAATAAAACACTTCTATCTCTGTAGAATGTTTTCAAACATATTTTCTGCATTACGTAATTTCTATAAAATGGCTTGCTTCTTAATCAACCTTCTATTTTTTAAGCACTTTTCTGACCAGTGTGGTGTTTATTTTGGTGTAGCAAAACTGAGTTGCAAGTGAGGAAGGGCAGATGCCTTTAGTATTCTAAATCCCGTGCTCCCACCTTTCTAGTTATGGATGTGAAGATCTTCATTGTTCATTTTGACTATGGAATTGAACAACTGTTTCAATGAATAAATTCTTCTTTACAGATCTGGACTTCCTTATTCCTGAAAGGGACTAAAATACCAGGAATGCAAGCCATCTGGGTCTTATAAGGAAAGGATGTCATTCTTCGTGTCTTTGAGAAGAAGATATTATTTCATGGCCTGGTAGGCACTCAGTTCTACATTGGTGTGTAGAACTCTGGGTTTACCAATTTGCCTGTGAAATCATTCAACAATCATTTTGTCTAAGTTCAAATTCTCCAGTTTGCTGTTTTGTATCTTATTTGTATGCCATACTTAATAAGAAATTTCATTTGATATGTCAAAATGATTCCTTATTGAGAAGAGTTAGCTCTGGAAGTAGTTAGACAAAGGCCATTACTGATCCATGGAAAGATCGTCTGCTTGAATAATTATGTGGCTAGTCCTGCTTCTGGATTTGAAACCGTTACT
Source organism: Hydrochoerus hydrochaeris (assembly GCA_004027455.1). Lineage (NCBI taxonomy): Eukaryota > Metazoa > Chordata > Mammalia > Rodentia > Hydrochaeridae > Hydrochoerus > Hydrochoerus hydrochaeris. Next base: position 32,873 of record PVLA01004556.1, on the reverse strand, counting down.
GAATCCATCATGAACCAGCACTTCACATTTCTTCAGATAGTAAGTAGAGTAGGTAATTTCTTATGGTGGTGCTCCAAGAACTCCCACACCAAAATGTTAGTCTGCCACCTACAATTTCCATTTTAATCTCTTTAACTTTATTCACTTGTTTTGGGAAAATTTTATGGTCTTTAATACCTCAAAAGGTAAGGAGATTTTGAGAGAAAGAATCAGTGGGCAACAACTTCTCAATTATGAAGAACTGTAGGTCAAAAACTTAAAAGGTTAACAAAACTACTTATAAACCTATGGCAGGTACCTAAGATGAGCGACAGTGATGATGATGATGATAATGATGATGATGATGGATGGATGGAAACTAACATGTAAGGAACAGTTACAGAATACCACACATTGCTGAAATTTTAACATGGATTATTATATCTAATTCTCATATCGTCAAAAAGTTAAACACTTCTATCATTTGTTTTTTGAATAATAGTGAAATAAAAACGTAAGAGAAAACCAGTTTTTCCAGCATCACTTACTAAAGAGGCTGTCTTTCTTGCAGGGAACTTGTTTGGCTTCTTTGTCAAAGATAAGGTAGCTGAGTGTGTTTGTAACTGTGGTTATATCTTCCAATCTATACCACTGATCTTCAGGTCTGTTTTTATTCCAGTACCATGCTGATTTTATCTCAGTAGCTTTGTAATATAATTTTAAGTCAGGGATTGTGATGCCTTCTTGCCTTGGCTTTGTTGCTCAGAACTGCCTTTACTATTCTAGGTCTCTTCTGGTTCCAAATGAATTTTAGGAATGATTTCTCTAGATCTGTGAGGTATGCTAATGGTATTTTGATTGGAATTGCATTAAATCTGTATAACAATTTTGGGAGAATGGCCATTTTCACAATGTTAGTTCTTCCTATCCATGAACAGGGAATGTCTTTTCATTTTCTGAAATCCTTTTTGATTTCTTTTTTCAGAGCGATGTAATTTTCAATGTATAGATCTTTTACTTCCTTTGTTAGATTGATTAAATTTTTTGGGGGGCATGCTATTGTGAAGGGTCTTGGGAAAGAACAGTTAACACTCATATGATTAACAATTTTGCATGTTTATATTTCATAATCTAAGCAACTCTTTTAAAGATAACAATATGAAATATTACAACCATTGTTAAATTCCTATCATCTTGTTTTGAAAGCCTATATTGTTAATGTTTGGCTTTTTGTTCTTGTAGTTGTTGTTGTATGTTGCTTGTTTTTTGTTTTTCTTTTTTGTGTATTTTTTCATTTTAAAATTAAAAAAAAGAAGCATAGAGAAATGATAAAGAACTATAGATATAAAACAAAGATGTTTTGGGGCTTAGACTCTAATGTTGGTTTTCTGACTTTTGTCAAAACTTGAAATGCTTTGTGAATGCCCTAAGCTGCAGGGAAAAAACACGTAAAATAAAGAGTGTCTTGGCTGTCTTACAATCCTCTTCCCACTCCAGGTCTCTTAAAAATTGCTTCTCTTGGGGCCAAGAGAAGTTCAGTAGTGTAGTATGTGTTTAGTATGAGAAGGCCTTAAGTTCAATCCTTACCACCACAAAAACAAACAACAAGCAAAAATCAGGATTCTTGTAAATTCTACTTATTTGGTGATGTGTTTTCCTAGCAGCCATTTACTGACCACTGACTTTAGTCTTGTGACTATGCTTCATACTGTGAATGTAAAAAAAATTTTAAGGTAGTCCCTTTCCTGAAGCAATTCACGACCTAATAGAAAAGTTAGTAAATAAAGAATTAGAAATACAATACGGTGAGAACCACCTGGTGACAAGAAGTACTAGCTGTCCCCTAGCTGTCATTGGGGAGTTTTTATGTCTGACAGTGATGACACCATACTATGCTTTGTCTTATTTAGAAATTCCAAAGTGTCTCCTCCCTCTGTTTTTTTTTATTCTTTGTCCCATTATTTTACCAAATAGTGAATGTAACTAGATAAAAGTATCCATGAGAACCACAATGTGGTTAAGAGAACAACCTCTGAATTCAGATTCACTTTTTTCACTCTAGCTGAGTGATCTGAGGTGAAGTAGTCAATCTCTCAGAAGGCATGTTTCTCGGTTGTACTTCTTAGGTTTGCTATGTTAAATGAAATGAGGTCACTACCCTCTATTCATCTTTCCCCACTATATTTTTCAGCACATCCCTCCTTACCCATTGATACATCAATTTCTTTGGCTTCTGTCACTGGTATGGGTACACCCCATGGAATCAGAGATAATATCTGCTTTCTTCATTGCTATACCCCATGCTCAAGAATAGTGTTTGATATTTAGTAGTTCAATAAATAGGTAAACAAATGTCAGCAAAGTGCTCAGAAGTGTCTAGTAACATTCAGTAAAATGAATTTTATGTTTACGATCATTACCTAACAAAAACTTGCACTTCGAGAGTGGCAAAGCTAGCTAAGGTGCAAGGGAGAACTGGCTGACATTTGTTTTGTTTAGTCATCTTGTTGTTTTTCCATTATTTTCAGTTGATTGACTAATTAATATCTGAAAATATATTAAACAGTAGGCATTTCTTTAATACTGGTATTTAAGAATTAAGAAAACAACACCTGAACATAGAATAAATCAAGAACAAATGAATGTAAACAACTGTGTGGTTTGAAATTTGTGATTGAAATCTTGATGCCAGCAATGGGGATATTTTGGGGAGAGGTAGAAACAAAACTCAAAAATGGCTTGAGGGAGTTGTCAATGTTTTTGATCCCTTGAGCAGCTCTCAAATCATAATACTAATCTGCTACATCTGTAGCACAGTCAGATAATGTTGTCTGTGTTTATAATGTAAACTTTTTCTTTTTTGAGATTTGAATACTTGTGTCACCCTGAAGAAAATCTCCTGAATGACCTCTGCCTGGTCATGCTCCTGCCACATCTGTGGGATTGGGTAATTTAGGAATATATCTGCATTTAACCAGAGTCCCGACAACAATATACCCTGAAGTCATCTCTTCTATTTAGCTGTGTTTTATAACTTTAGAGGTGGCTGTATTATTGTAGGTCATTAACCTGAAAGTTGTTTTCTGTATTGCCAGATGTATGCAGGGATTTTTTATGGTGTTTCATATCTAAGCTGTCAATTTAGCATGGTAATGATCCCAGAGATAATATCACCCTCTTACCTGTGTATAATATTTTCTCTATGTTGTTTTATTTTCTACTACTATTCTTTAAATAATATTTCATTTTGGTTAATTGAAAACCACTGATTAAAAACTACTATCCAATGCTTCTTTACCTGATATATGTAAGGAATAACTGTGAAAGCAGAATACACAATCAAACACACACACACACACACACAACTTTATGAACACACTCCAAATTTCAAATAAAGACTATATGTATGATGATTTATGTACTTATTTGAGAATTAAGGTTCAGGGAGATGTGTTTGGGTATCAAGTTGACAAAAGGTGGAAGGTGATGATTAAACTTGATTGGGTCAAATTGATTAGCTTGGGAGCCATCAGGGGATTGGTGAAGTACACTTCAGGGTGGGTCATGGAAGAGTGACTTTGGGTACTATATCTGACTCCCCTCACCCTTCCTTTCTGGTGCTGTCCCCCACTCTGTTTCCCTGCTACTATGAACTAAACATCTTTGCTCCGTGGTAATGTTTCTGCTTTGGAGCCAGCCTCTCATGGTCTGAATTCCTTGAAACCATGAGTGAGCCACATTAAACCTCTCCTCCTTTGCCTTATACCCAAGCCGTGGGAAAGTGGATTAATACAAATGGTTTGGGGATTAATAAATCACATCCTGGGTATTTGTGGGTGGATTGTGGGTGAGAGACTTCAAGGACTACTTCTGGTTCTTGGCCTCTTCCTCTTAGATCATCCCCTTGTTCTCTGCTTTCTGGATGCCATGAGTTGAACTGCTTTCCTCTGGCATACCCTTCTGCCATGATGCTGTGGCTTACAGCCAGTCAGCCAAGGAATGAAACCTTTGAAACCATGAGCCAAAATAAACATCTCCCTTCCTTTAAATTCTGTGTGCTGGGTATTTGTCCCAGAAATAGAAAAATTGAATCATATAATGTAACAATGTTTTACAATTAAAATGTTAGTCTTTATTTTTATTTTAAAAAGGATAAAACAGAATAAAACCAATCAAAACAAACCAGTGTAAGAGATACAAGACTTCAAAACATGGCAAAATCAACAACAGTTACCATAATGCCTTTTGATGTCTCCAGGTAACTCCAGACATAGTAAAAATTAAACAGAACAGAATAGAATACAAACAATAAAAACAAGACAATGAATGCAACAAGGGACTTGAAAACAAGCCAATAGTAAATCCAAAATTGCTACCATAATATATCTTGCTATCTTTGAAATAGCTGCTTCTGCCATCGGATTTGACATAATCAAAAAAATAAGAGAATAAAACGCAACCCAACACAACAATGGAAACAATATAGGTCTTCCAAAGTAATACCATAGGGGATCAACAATGGCTGCAACTCACAGAAGAAGATCCCCCCCCATGTCACACTGCGTACTGCTATCCTCTGAACCTATGATCAGACCATTGGCCCTAAACCTGCAATGTTACTGAAACCATAAAGCACCGCAGAGGCATCCAATTGCATTTCACCTCCACAGCTATCATCACAGCCTGTGTTTCTCCAGAGAAGCTGGTTGCTTACCTGGGGAGTGGAGAGGGGTGATAACTGGTACTTCTTGTTTGCCAGCCAGAGTATCAAAAGGGGCTGGGATCTGGCTGTTCCCAGTCTAGTCGCAGCCCGTGCATGGCGCTGGTTCCCAGACTGGGCTTGCTTGCTGGTGTGACCTTGTTCTCTCTATCCCTGGTCCATAAATAAAAAAATTTTAGTCTTTTACTTAAAATTGTGACTGTTAAGCCACATTTTCTCTTTCTATATTTAATGATAATGTTATTTACAGAAAACTCAGGAAGATATTAGTTAAACATAGGAAAATATAAGAAAGTATTTTGATTAATATAAGCATTTTTTCTTTTTTTTTTGATGCTTGGTAAATTTCATAGCCATTACACTAATAAAATCATACTTTCTCAGTGTGTTCTGAGTGGGCTTGTACCAGTCACAGCAACTGGGGAATGTGCATATCTTCTCAACTCCAAGACTAGTCTGCTTGACAGGTTTGAAATGAGTGAATATTGGAATACTACGCCATGAGACATAGTGATACTGAAAAAGGATTCACATGCAGAAGTCAACACTACGCTACAGATTTTTGCAAAAAGGAAGTTTTACTATCGAGTCACATGGCAAGGAGTTTAGAAGTAGTCAGCTCAGATCTGACACCCTGATCTGTTAGTAGTGGGGGAAGAATTTACATGAAGGGAGAGAGAAGAAATTGCTTATTGATTTGATGGTAAGAAGAAGGAGTTTAGCTATTATTTTGCACATACCTAAATGTCAATCATGCCTATTCATAGCTCTTGTGTTTCTTTATGTGAGGAAGTTACAAAGAGCAAAATAAAGGATGGCTAATAAGAAGTAAGGAGATGGATATTTCTCAGATGAGAAGGGGATCAAGATATGGAAGGACAGGTGAGGGGAAGAGGATGAAGAAAGAATTAAGGCATGTTATATACATGCACCAACTGTCCATGAATGTAATCAGTATGTTCTGCAGACATTTACTAATAATAAAAAGTCAGAAAAAAATCACTGACCAAATAAGTTTGCTTCTTTCATATCCATTCTTGAAACAATGATTTCAAACCATCCTTGAATGGATTCTGGAAGCATTTTCTGAAAGATAACTTAGGCATTTTGTTATTTAAGAAATTCGTGGCTAGGTAAGCCTAGACTTTAACTAATTTCCCTAGCAGATAAATTAAACTGAGGCTTTATTTTTAGCTTGGAGAAGTGGTTGTCAAGTATTTACCACATATTGTGGAATCACTATTAATTTCTTAAATTTTAATAATTGTATTATAATTTTGCAAGATAATGTTTTTTCTTACCCCGATATTAGGAATTGAAACCAGGATCTTATACTAGGCAAGTGTTCTGTCACTTAATACATCTCTAGCCATTTTAAGGCCTTTATTTTCTCTCTCTTTCTTTTTACTTTTTTGAGACAAATTTTCATTCTATAGTCCAGGTTAACCTTGAATTTACTATGTAGCTCACTCTGGCTTTGAACTTGCAATCTTTGTACTTTAGCCTCCTGAGTGCTGGGATTATAGGCATGTGTCACCAGACCTGACTTCTTTGTTTTTAATAAATAACACCTAAAATATGCTTGAAGAGATTTTAATTTTATTTCTGTAATTTACTTTAGAAGTTGGAGATATAGATAACATTAATATATAATATATATATATATTTATAAAACAATCTTCAAACATAAACAGATAAACTAGAGCAAGTGAGTATGATAAGGTAAAATGTTAATATTTATATAACCTTGGTGATGATTATAAGTAAATATTTGCATTTATAAGTTTTCTGTAACTATGAAATTATTTAAAAATAATTATTTCAAAATCCCCACTAACCACACTTTTGTCGGATGTGGCTATAAATCAAGGTTTTCCACAATCCTTTTGATAACTTGCTAGAATGGTTTACAGACTAAGGGAAACACTTTACAATAACTTGTGTATTGAAAAGGTCATTATAGAAGACACCAAAGAATGGGTACATGGACTAAGGCCTAGCGGGTCCTGAGTCCTGGGCTTCTGTGTCTTTGAGCCTGACATATAGTGTTGTGATAAAAAGAAATACAAAAAAACTTGAAAAAGCCTGAAGTGACTTCTTGAAAGCTGATATAAAGCACAATAAAAGATAAATTCCAAGATGCTCTGAATTTAATTACAAAGGATGGATGATGGAAAGAAAAAGATCAGGGGGTTTTAATCAGTGATAAATTACAGGCAAAAAGGAAGAAGAATGATTTACATTCTTGAAATTATTTATAATAACTCAAATCCCATGAAGAACCTCCTAGTTGCCACTATTTGCTGCTTGTAGCCCCATCCATTACAAAGGCAAGAACTGCTTCAAGTGGTTTGTTCTCTCCTGCAGCCTTCCCTGCCTTGAGTAACTCTGCCAGTCTTAATAGTCCATGAAGATGCCAGGAAATATCCTGTGCCTTCCTTCTCCAAATCTTCATTTTAGCTCTGGGGGATGTTTATCAGTGGAAGTGCCTCACCTAGCATGTACAAGGCATTAGATTCTCTTTCCCGGAATATGTCAAGCAAAAGAAACAATTTTAATATAAAGTACTCTGTATTAGCAGTTGTTTGTCTCAGGACCTAGTACTTTCATTTTCTGACTTGTATCTGTAATGCCTCAATAAACCTTTTTATCTCAGGGATTTTGGTCTCAGTTTTGGTTTAGCAAGGAGTAGTTGGAAGTACAGACACTGGAGTGAGGCTGCCTGTATTCCAAGGGTACCTCTACTGGTTGATTGCTATGTAGTTGGTCAATTAAATCTCTGAGTACCTATTTCTTCTGTAAAATGGGATAGTAGTAATATCTATATTGTGGAAAACTTTCTCTGCAAACAAGACTACTGACACCAAATGTGTGGATATTTCATACCAAGCAATCCTATAGTTCTCTGTATACCCACAAATGGATGTCATAACATTCAGTTCATTCTTACTCTATTAAGAATTAGTACAGACTTTCCAGTTTAAGGGTTCAGTTTCACAAGACTCCTTTCCATTTAGAAACCAGACTCAAATACTGGGTCCTCAATTTACCTGTACTTTTTTCTTGACTACATATTAATGTTAGTCCAATTTTCTCCTCATATCTGATTTGCTACAGTGGCTTCCAGAACTCAGAACTATTCGTTATTGCTGATTTATTGTAAAGACAGACATTAAAAAAAAAAAAAAAGAGACCAGAGAGTGAGCAGCCAGGTGAAGATCTGCAAAGTACCCAGCCCAGAACTTCTACTCTTGTGGAGTCAGAACTTGCAGCCCTCCCAGAAAGTGGATGCACTGACCAACCTGGAGAGTCCCTGAACCCCTGCATTCAGTGTGGAGGTTTCAGTGCATGGGCACAATTGAGTAGGTCATGACCACTGGTGATTAAATCCATCCCCAATCTCTCTCTCTGGAGGTTTGGGGGTGGTGCTGATAGTTCCAGCTCTAACACATGATTGGTTCCTCTGATAACTGGCCCATCTTCCAGGTGTCATCATTAACATTAATACAGGGAAGGTCGAAAGGGGCTTAGTGTGAATAACCAACAGTGGTCCTCTTCCATTTGGTCCTCTTCCAGATTCCAAATGTTTGAGAAGAACTTGCTTCAGGAACGGGACTAAGGTCAAATATAACAAAAGATGCTTCTGTCACTTCATTACTCAGGGACTTATAAGGATTTAAGAGCTCTCTTCCAAGAACAATAAACAGTGGCCAAATACATAATTTTGTACTATGTTACTCTGTGTCATGCAGCCATAATGCCTGAATGAGTTAATATATTAAGAAATTACTTTTGTGCCTGACCCTCACATTAGCTGTTACTATTGTTATTTGTTTTGAGTTCCAGATTGGAGACTGAAGTTTCTAAGAATCAGGTGGTTAAGTGAGAAAAGCACTATTTGAGTACTAAAATCTTAGTTGTATGCACCAAGTACTAATAAATTTAAAGAGTTTATCATAAACATTAAAGACTATGAAGCTATGATCAAGATAAAAGAAAAATTTTAAATCACAAGATAAAGAAAACAAAACAAAACCTAAGTAGATACTCAACAATCAAAAATACTGTTCTTCACTTTGAAGAAGGTATTTGAAGAGCCAGAGAGCTTCAGTGATGTGAGTCTTTGCTTTTTGCCTGCTAATTTATCCATTTTTGAATTGAAAATCTTACATCATTAATAATAATGATGAAAATATTCACTGAGCAATAGTTGCATGCCAGACTTGCTAAGTTTTTACATGGATTATCTTTGGATGGCAATTTTTATATCTATTTTACATGTGAGGTCTTTGAAACTGAAATAGTAGAGTCTCAGAATTATGTAGTTACCTTGTGTTAAAACAGAATTGGAATGTGGACAACTCACTCTAGAGCTTGTCCCATCTATGATGGGTTTTGGGATCAGAAGGAAATATGACTCATGCCCTGCATCCCACATGGAATTCTAGGAAGAGTGAACCTGACTGAATGTTCATGTGAGAATTAGCCTCCAGGAAGCCCCCCAGTGATCAGCTGCTAGCACTGATGTCCTTGTATGAGCCCATTCTACAGTGCACCAGTTTGACCCATAGAATGTGGCAAAAGTAATGATAGATGACTTTTAAGGATTGAGCATAAAAGACTATGTGGCTTCTTCTTTGTTCTGTTTCTCAGGTCACCAGCCCTGGAGCAAGTTAGCTACCACATCCTGGTAGCCTTTGACAGCCCTACAGGGAGGCCCACATGACCTCAGTTCAACTGCCAGAGAATTCTGAGTGAGCTGGGAGAGGATCCTACAGCTGCAGCCAAACTTTAAATAACGGCAGCCCTGACAGCTTGATTGAAGCCTCATAAGATATGTGAGCTACAGCCCAGCCAAGCTGCTTCTGAATTGCTGACTGGTAGAAACAAAGGTAATTCAGATTTTTTTTTTAACTTTCAAAAAAAATGTTTTCTTTGTCTTTTTGAGATAAGGTCTCTCTATGCAGTTCAGACTGGCCTTGAACTCATTTTGTAGCCCAGGCTGGTCTCACACTTACAGCAATCCTCCTGCATCAGCCTCCCAAATGCTGGTATTACAGGCATGTGCCACCACGCCCAGCTCTGTTTGTTTAATCTCTTAAGAATTAAGTAATATGTTATGCAGCAGTAGATGACAACGTAGTTTAACAACAGCAAAATTTGCTCCAATGGAAAAGATGTATGGCACATTTAGGTAAAGTGAGTAGAAGCTAGACTGCCCTCCTCTTAGATTTTTCTGGCTAAGAATTAAGATCTGATAGGGAATCCTAGGGCTAGGGCTATGGAACTCATAATGAAGTATGCAAGGCTGGAACACCCAGCGAAGGCAACAGACTACCAGCTGAGACACTCATGGGGGACAGCGGAAACAGAAGCTGGTACCCAGGTTCAGGCTGCTAGAACTCTATTCTAGCTGCAATCAGACCTGAGAGAGGTCAGCAGGGAGTCATAGATCCTTCCTTTCCCACTTGCACAGTGCAAATCTCTCAGGAAGTTATAAAATCTCCAGAACTTTATTCCAGGAATAAGGGTCATAGAAGAAGGAAGGGGAGAGCAGGGAGAGTAGTAAGAGACTGAGTTTTAAATTGAAAGTGATTAAGTTAACTTACATCTATGAAAATGTTGGACCACAGATAGAAACTTGGGGTTGAGGTTAACTTAAGTTGTAGAGAAATAAAAGTTATAGTAGAATTTTGTACACTCAATATTTGTAGTTATAAATCTTCACACCGTTTTGTGATTGATAGGGACCTCTTCTAGAGCAAGATAAAATAAATCATGTCAAAAGAAAACAATTTTCCTTGTTCTGTTTTTTCTTTTGGAAAGCTGTAACCTTAAATTGTTACATTGCCATTTGGAAACACATTGGTATTTGGAAATAAAGTTTTAGGTGTATAGGATCTCTTGTACTGTACAAATGATGGCAAATCCTGATACACTCAAAATGTTCCAAGGAATGATTCTTACCATTTTACAAACATTAGACTAATTCTGTTCTCTCAACAAATCTATGGAATGTTTATTACCATCAGCTCCATTTAAAATGGGGGAGGTGCAGAAACTGAGGCACAGGAAAATTAAACAAAGTTCCAAAGGTCATAACTAGTCTGTTTTGGATGTCTAACTTAAGTCACTCCTCACACTTCTGAGTTATGTCTTATATTTCTTCACAAACCTCCCCAGAGCCTGGCAAATCAGATTCCTTATGAGAGCTGTGACTAAGTTGAAAAAGTGTAAGATTTGGAGGCAGAATTAGTGTGCATTTTTCTGATGACAATAGATAGGAGTTTTTTGGACATTGTCTAGAATAGAGCTGATTACACTCACCTGCATGCCTAGGTATTTGTGGAGATTTTTCTGTTGCATTTGGGCTTCTCTTTAAAAGTGAAAAGCATTGGATATCCTGACTGGGGAGTGGAAGACAGCTCAGATCTTTAAGGTCCGATTTGTAAACATGTAATTGGAAGAGCTGGGCTGCCTAAGAATCTAGATCAAGTTTTAAATAGCTCACAGGGTGCTAAGCTGGTTTTTCCAAGGCCAAGTTATCAAAAATAGTTTCTTGCTTTGTATGTGCGTGACCTTCCAAAGAGCCTGAGCTTTGAAGGCCATTCTGCCTTTGTCTGTCTCTGGAGGGCAGGAGAAAGCAGAAGTCGTGGCACTCTCAAATGGAACTACGATTTAAATATCTCAATAATCTCAAATATAGTGCCAGAAGAGAGACCTCTGGGACCTATGACAATCCATGGATTTTATAAAATCACTCTTCCCTCTTTCTCTAAGATAGCAAAATAGGCCTTTTTGTGCCCTCACCAGAATATCATCCAAAAATAGAAATAACCGTAAACAGAGAGAAACCAAGGAGCCTGGGTGTTTTTCTATATATTATCTTAGAATCTTTGATATTGTCGATTAACTGATTCTACCCAACTTGTCTAGAAATTTGTTGGAAAGGCATTAATACAATTTGATGGCCTTTGACATTTCATTAGACTTGCAAAATAGATTCCAATACCTACTAAATCTATTTTATGAACTTTCCCTTCAGATCAACAGCTCTATATAAAGTAAATGAGAAAGAATAAAAATGATTCCTATGCTGAGATATTTTGTCAAATATTTATCATGTGGATTTATTATGAAACACAAACAATAATATAATGAGACCAGGGGACATACTTCAAAATAGTTAGGTAGCAAAATTTTGACAGCATTCTCCACTTAAAATTTTTGTTACTTTGGTCTAGGAAAAAAAATATGGTTTAGTGTTCTTTTTCTGTAAAGGGATTTCTAAATTCCCACCCAATTGAGTTTGCTATGTTCATATGAAATATTAGGTTAGATTTACTCTTCTAATGACGTTATTAAATATCAAAGGATTTGAATTAATTTTCTAGTCGAATTGGTTGAATGTAACACTGCTTCTTTAGCTTATCCATGATTATAAGTCGACATTTATTCAAATAATAGAGTAAATAGAGCATTATTTTCCTTAGACTAGTTATAGAAATAAAATGATTATTTCTGGAACTTTTCATTGACTTTTCCCCACTACTTCAATGTAGGTAACTGGTTACATTCTACAGTATGGATCTTGATGTCTCCCAAAGGCCTATGTGCTAAAAGCTTTGTCCTCAGCCTGACACTATAGAGAGGTGGTAAAAACCTCTAAGAGTTGGGCCTTACTGAGAGACTTTAGGCCGCTGTGGAGGCGTTGCTTCCAAAGAGCACCAGATTCCAGCTCTTTTCTCTGCCTCTCACATCCAACCATGAAGTACACAAACTTTTTCTGCTCCCACCATATTGTGTGGCTGAAGGTCCAAAGCAGTGAAGCCAGTTGATCATGGGCTGGAACTTCCAAAATTGTGAACCAAAATAAATCTTTCTTCTTTTTAAATTTGTTTATGTTGGGAAATTCAAAGCTGACTAGCTAGGCTTGTGGTTTTCAAATAAACAAGAGACTGTTTTTAAACGGTGCTAGGCACTGTTTACAAACTTCTGAGCCTTATAACTCTTCTTACACATGAATATCAATAACCATGGGTCCATTTCAACTGTGTGAAATAATTTCACACTCACAACAGTGGGCATTTCTGCTGATATTAGTAAATTTAATTCCTGTAAATAGGATTCTGATGGCCCAATCATCTTTTGATTAGGTTATAGTCAGCATGAGTCATTGAACTGTGCATCCATGGGCCAAGTACCCTGGGAGAGACAGATGCTGAGGGGAAGTGTGTTACAGTATCAGGTGTATATGCTATGATTTGCTGGAGCTTTATTTATTTATTTATTTATTTTCAAGATAGGATCCCACTATGTAGAGCAGGCTAGCCTTGATTTCATTCACTATGAAGCTAAAGTTGACTTCAAATTTTTGATCCTCCTGCCTCAGCTTCTTAAACACTGGGATTACACCACCATGCTTGACTGAAGTGGTGCAACTTTTAAGAGGAAAGGCCTAGTAAGAGGTCATTAGGTGACGAAGACTCTACCTTTCATCAGTATATTAGCAATGCTCTTGCTGAGTGGATTGAGCCTCGTGGGAGTCCAAGAGTGACTGCTCTAAAACAGCAAAGGTGTCCCCTTCTGCTCCTTTGCATCATTTGCACATAGGCCATTCTGCATGTGACCATCTCCTTTCCTGCCTCTCTGTCATGTTGAACACAGTCAGGGAAGATTTTGCCTTAGTCACACAAAAAGCACTAAGACTGCAATACTGGGCCTACTACTATTGGATACAGCACAAGGTAAGAGCTTAAGGGTTGCACCAATTCATACACTATTTGGTTCTTTTGAAATAAATTCCTCATAGATATTGATGGGCTCTCAAGCTTGATTTATTTCATAAAGATTTTTAGGCTAAAGAATTAAAAAAATTCTTAAAAACTATTGCTAATATTGTTGTCTGACTGATCCAGCAGTTCCTCCTACCCATCTAGCTGGCTAAATTTTCTTGCTTTTTTTGGTAAATGAAACATGTGAGGCAGCATTTATACCCTCCCCTTCATCTTGCTCTGGTTGCTGGTACTATGCCTGAAGCTCTAGCAGCCATCATGTCATTGTTTGGGACCTTGGTGGAGGTAAGCTGCTGGCTGATGTCCAGCTCAGCCTCATATGCAAGAAAAAAAATTAGGAATTTTAAAGAAAACCAGATTTCCTATCACTTGATCTGTACATTGTCCTAACAGATATGATAAAATACGGTATTACAAGGATGATACTGCAACTGGACAGTGTCCCATTTTTCAAGACAATGAAATGTTTCAAGATTGAAAGTGTGTGTATTAATTTGCTTTCCCCATTTCCAGCTACCATTTTTCTATCCAAGTCTAGTTCTAAGTACCAACTCATATGAGTTGGGAAACCTGTATAGTTTTATAAGCAGCTGTTTTATGTCTTATGAATTCCTGAAGAGAGGTAATGTCTGAAGTATAAGGCTTGTCTGAACTGCATGCCATTATGTCATAGTAGTAAATTTTTAATTCAAGTCAAACTATTTACCACTTCCTCCCATGCATCTTGATATATCAATATTAAAACTTCTACTTTGGAAGATCTCCTAAGATCTGAAGATTACAATTTAATTAATATCAAAATGTTAATTAGATTTCCTTCTTTCTTTTCATTCTCTCTTTTTCTAAGTCTCTTTACATTTTTCTCTAGTCTTCCTACTCTCCGTTTACCTCTTTCTAATAGTTTGCCTTTTTTTTTTTTTTTTTCTTTTGGTACCAAGGATGGAATTCACAACCTTGTGCTTGCCAGGTCATAGTTTGTCCTCTTATCAATGCAGTGCAATATTTTTTTACATCAACGCCCTTGAGATTTTTCTTAGTATTTACCAACCTTTGTGACTTCTTTTGGTATTTGCTTTTCTAAGAATTTTTTTCTTTAGCATTGGGGATTGAACCCCAGTTCACCTTCACACAGAGTTACATCCCCAGCACTGTTCATTTTTTTTGTTGTTCTCTTTTAAGAAAAAGTTTTCCTAGGAAGCTAAATTGTCCAAGCTGATCTCAAACTTACAATCCTCCTGCCTCAGGCTCCCAATCAGCTGGAATTACAGACATGTACCACTATATTCAGTCTGTTATTATTTTTTTTTCTAGTATGTTATACAACATGTTATGTAAAAGATCCAGTAATGGAAAACTGTTTCAAATTTTCAACCTCAAACACTCCCCCTTTCATTCTTGTGGAAATCTACTATGTAAAGTATAAGCTGTTTTCTGAAGTATGTACCATTATCTACAGTTGTAAATATTTTGATCTAAGTCATATTATTCACCAATATTTTTTATTCATATATGTGTATAAAATTATTGCATATTTTGGTGTCACATATAACAGCTAGATGACATCACTCCATCAATGTCTCAAAAATAAGGCAGAGTTAAATAATACAGGTTGGTATGTAACAAATATTTTATTTTATTTTTATTAGTATATGTTTGCAGTACACAATGATTATATTAATCTTGAGGAATTGGTATATGTACATAAATCTACAAAGTCTTTTTATATCCTCTCTTCCACTCCCTCTCCCATTTTTTTCATTTCTTGGTGATTTATAGGAAAATGAATGTATTTTGAGACTATAAAATTAAGTGAAATAAATCAGACCCTTAAGCATGGTTTATCAGATATGAGAAAAAACAAAGTATAAATAAATGAAAGAGGAAAATAAAAGATAGATAATAAGAAACAGAGAAGTAGAATTTTTTGTGTTTGTGTGTGCTGGGGATTGAACTAAGAACCTTGTGTTTGCCAAGCAGGTACTTACACCGCTGAGCTAAACCCCCGGCCTGAGAAGTAGAAGTTTTGCAAAAGAACTTTTACAAGAAATATTTTAAACTGAAGAATCAGAAAAAAAACTTATTGAGCAAAACATATTGAAAGCAAGACTGTTTATTTCTTTACACAAGAAGGGCCCTCTAATAGCACACAAACGAGAGAAAAAAGCCTGGACATTTTTCCTCAATTCGGAAAGTTTGGAAGAATGTGTTAAGATAATATTTGTAGGGCTAGGGATATAGCTCAGTGGCAGAACACTTGCTTAGCATGTACAAGGCTCTGGGTTCATCGATAGCGTGAGGAAAAAAACAAACAAACCCAGAAACCATCCCCTCCAAAAAAAGCCACACCAACAAAAGAAACTAGTGTTTCTTTTCCCATGTTAATCTGAAAATCTAAAGAGCATTATTTAACTAGATTCTGCTGTACCCCAAAAGGCTGCACCCCAAAATAAAATGAAAATTGTAAAAAGGCAAAAAGAATAAGAAGGCCAAGACATCTTGGAGGAAAAAGAAAAGAGCACTTTATTATTTAGGCTGGTATCCAGCGTCACAGAGTGAGGGTGGAATTTACAGTCCTGTGTAACTGGGCTAAGATTTGGGGATGGTTTATAAAGGGAAAAAAACCCCCGCAAAGATGTGGGGGGCCCACACTTGTGCATTCCTGAGGAAATGGGACATCCTGTTTTCTCCTTTTTCTAAAGGTCAAAGGGCGTGGCACATACAGAACAGAATGGCGGTGCTAAGAGTTAGATTACAACAGATTCCAAAGTTCAGGGGAAAGATAGTTGAAGGATTCCTAATTTTCAAAACAGTGTTTGAAGAAAGAAACCTTTGTCCTTCATCTGTAAATTATTAAGATAATTAAATAAGTCCCCAGGTTTTCTTGTATGTGCAGTCATTTATTTCTTGTATGTGGGGACACAGAGGCTGGAAATGTAGCTCTGTGGTAGAGTATATGCTTAGAATATATATTGCCTTGTGTTCAGTTCCCAGCTTAAATAAACACACACACACACACACACACACACACACACACACACACACGAGAGAGAGAGAGAGAGAGAGAGAGAGAGAGAGAGAGAGAGAGAGAGAGAAAGAGAGAGAGAGAGAACATGCAAGAGTAAAGTTAATTTTTCTCACCTTCTGTGAAGGTTTGAGTCTTTAAATAGCTGAAATAAATTAAGCAACAGGTAGATTAACAGGAGAAAAAGTATATACACTTATTAATACGCACATGTGTACAAGAGTTACACAAAAAATGAAACTCAAAGTATAGCCAGATGGTTAAAGCTTCCATAGTATCTGTAGAGGTAAGAGGGAAACAAGGGGCTTTTAGAGGGCTCTGAATGATTTGTAAGGGAACTAAATGGGCCTGAAAATGAGTGGCCTGGGACAGAGTTCCTCCAGGCCCTAGGTGTGGGCATTTAATTGCTTTCTTTGTTCTGAGGGTAAGCCTGTTATCCTAGTGTGAGGTTTGTGCTATGATTTAGATATGATTTGTTTTCAAGGTGTTGGAGGGGCTTTTTGTTTTTTGTTGATGAAATTTCAGTAAAAAATATGAAAGTAACTGCATTCCTCTTCAGTGGATCTGCTCTTTAGTTACCATCTTAGACCAGAGGTCTTCAACCCCTGCTGGTCTGTGACCTGCAGGAGACCAGGCTGCACAGTGGGAGGTGAGCACGGTCTGAGCATGCAAAGCTTTAGCTGTATTTACAGCCACTCCCTGTCATGGACATTGCCACCTGAACTTGGCCTTTTGTCAGGTCCTGGTGGCATTAGATTCCCATAGAAGTGTGAATTCTGCTGTGAGCTGCACATGTGGAGGGTCTAGGCTGTATACTCCTTTGAATCATCCTCAACCTATTCCCTCAACTCTCACAGCCCCAATACCATTTGCAGAAAAATTATCTTCCATGACACTGGTCCCTGGTGCCAAAAAAGTCAAGGGCCATGGCATCAGACTATTTTCTATTGTTATAATAAAGTACCCGAGACTGATTATATTTATAAGAAATAGAAATTTATTTGGTTTATGAGTCTGGAGGTTGAAAAGATGAAATGCATGTGGCTGATGTCTGTGTAGCACATACTGGACGTCTTTTTACTAAATTATATAACGGCAAGAAAGAGCAAGAGTAGGAGCCTGGTTTTCTCCTTTTAACAAAGCCACTAAGGCCGTCATGGAAGCCCCACCTTCATGATATCTAATTCTAATTACCTCTCCAAAATCCTCTCCAAATATTATTAATCCATATATTTGCTGTTTAAGTTCCTAAATGATGAACTTTGAGGGATACATTTAAACCATAGCATTTTGTTCTGGCCCCCAAATTTATGTCTTTATCACATGCAAAATATATTAATTCCATCCTAATAGGCATGAAGTCTTAATTCATTCCAGCACCATCTAAAAAAGTCCATAGTTACATTTAAATAAAATACAAATGAGACAGACTCAAAACATAAATCTTCTTGGGACACATTTACTCCAGCGATGAACCTGAGAAATAAAAACAAGTTATCTACTTCCAAATACAGTGGTGAAACAGGCATAGGGCAGACATTCCCATTCAAAAGGGAAACAGAAGTAAGGAGAAAGGGAGGACTGGCCACAAGTACGATCCAAACCTAACAAAGAAAACAGGAAGTCTTAAGATCTGAATAATTTCCTTTGATTCATGTCTCACTTCCTTTGGACATGCGTATGGGGCTTGGGCTCCTAAATTCCTGAACAGTCTGACACCCATGTCTTTGTGGGTTCAGCCCACACTTCAGCTCTCTGGGGTCAGAGTTTAAGCCTGTGGCTCTTCCTCTTGTGATGCATTGACTACATTCATTGACTACAGTTTTGGGGTCCAGCTCCTGTGGATCTATTAGGCTGAATCCAGTGAAGACTCTGCAATGGCTCCTGACTTCATTAAGCATTGCCTTAGTGGGGCTCCTTCGAGTGTCTCTGACCTCCCACATCAGCATGGTATTTCCCTAAGGGGCATTTGGCAGTGGCTCCTCCTCTGCAACAAGTGCCCGGGCCCCTGGGTAATCTAGATGGGGGCAGACAAAACCCATGGACTTGTGCATTCTGAAGGCCCTTGGCCATGTTGCCAAGGAGCGACACTTGGGTAGCAAGGGGTGGGAGTTGGGAAAGCCTCCCTTGGGTTCACTTGAGCTGTGGCTGGGGACTTGTGGGAGAGCTGGGTGCTGGGAGCAGAGTTCTGAGGCAATCATGGGCAGCAAGCATGCTGGTGGTGGATGTTTTGGGCCTGTCCTCTGGAGCATTCTGCCCTCCTAGAGCTCCAGGCATGTGGTGGGAGAGGCTGCCTCAGGGATCTCTGGAATGCAATCAGGGTCTTGCTTCTATTGTCTTTTTCCCCAAAATTTTTATTAGCACATACATGTTTGCAGTATGTATAGAGTACATTCATTGTGGGGAGTTGGCATATACACAAAACATATCTTAATTCTTTTTATCTCCCCTCCCTCCTATTCTCTTGATTTTTTTTAGACAGGGTCTCCCTGTGTAATTCAAGTTGACCTTAAATTCAATGCATAGACTTGAACTTGGCTATTATTTGCTAATGCCTTTAAACTTGACTTGGAACTTGCAGTGATCCTCCTGGCTTAGCCTCCTGAGTGCTGGGATTACAGACCTTAACTACCATGCACAATTTGTCTTGCTTTTTATACTCATCTACTAATCTAGTAGTCATTGGCCCCACCCCCCATGAAAATGCTTCCCTCTAGACCCTCAAGAGAAAGGCTTTGCTGTGTTGCCAGGCTGGCCTTGAACTTCTGTACTCAAGCAATCTTCTTGCTTTAGCTTCCCAAGTAGTTAGGACTGTACAAACAATCCCAACAATTTTGCACAGCTGAAAATGCTCTATCATCTTCTACTACTTGGTGAGATAGTGGCTTTCCTAAATATTTTCAGTCTCTTTCTCATTTAGTTGTATGAGATGTGATCAATAAATATAGTGAACGTTTAAAAATCTATTACAGTAAAACACATTGCCATTAATTCCCCTCGAAATATAGCCCTCTCTTTAAACACATCAATCTCGTCATTCTTGCTACTGTCTGAAGCAGATCTAAAAGTCCTTCCTTTCTCATAAGTGTCTGAATTTGTGCTGTATGGCTGCCTCTATGTCCTGAATTGATTCAAAATGTTTTCCTTTCATGGTCATTTTGATTTTAGGGAAAAGCCAGAATTTGTACAGTGCTAGACCCAGTGGGTAAGGTGCCTAACTCTAATGTTTCTATGAGCCTGCCTTTCCATTGGATGGCAGCAGCATTCACTGTATTTTTTTTATCACACCTTGTAAAGACATACATGAAAGAGTCTACCAGAACTGCTACAGGGAGTGGTAAGGATCATGGCACGAGTGTGTTCAAAGCAAGCAGGAGTATTTTGAGAGGGATGACTAGTAATGTGTCTTTCACTGTAATGAAGTTTTAAAATTTAAACACTGACTCTATATTTTGATCATGCCTTATAAATTCTGCCTTGAGTTATCTCTTTGTTCTCTTATTTTTACTGTAAACCATGCCAAACCCTGAATGCTGTGCTGCTGAGACATTTCTTCTGCCAACTAACAGCTTCTTGCTCTTAAATTGTGTGTTCCATGAAATCTAAAGGCATGAGCAGATAATATCCCAGTTCTTTATAGCTTAATAACAGAGATACTCTTTATTCCTGTTTCCAAGTCATTGTTTCTCTGTTACGCTTGAGACTCCCTTAGAATTGCGCTCATGATGGCTTATCTCAGGTCCTCTCTGAGTCTCATACATTCCCCAGTCTGCTCTTCTTCTGAGTTCTCACCAGAATTACCCAAAACAATTTGCTTTTGCTTCTTTGACAGGGGTCAATTGTCTATAGCTGTGTGAATCTATTTTGGAGATAATTTCCACTGCTGTAATCTATTTATCTTTTTTTTTTCTGATAATACACCCTTGATTATGGTAGTTTTCTTCTACTTTTGATTTCTAACTAAACTCCAACTGTATGACTTACAGCCTTATAATATATTACTACTTATGCCATGGCTTAGCATATGATTTAACCTTGAGAATATTCCATATGTGGTAAAAACAAAAAAACAAAAAAAACAAAAAACAACGAGTCTTTGGTTGATGGGTGTGAGCTCAAGTTGGTTGATAGCAATTTTTACATTTTATATATCCTTACTGATTTTCTTTCTAATCTTTCTGTCAATTTTTGAGACTGGTATATTAAAACTCACAACTATAATTGTTGAATTTTCAATTGTGTCATATTTTGCATATTTTGGGGTCCATTTTTAAGTATTTATAGATTTATAATTATTATTTATTTTTGCTGAGTTGCTCTTTTTCTCACTATAAAGTGTCTTTCCTTGTCTAGTAGCATTAAAAAACTATTTGCCTTTGATTAGCATAGCATCTCTAGCTCTGATTTGGGTACCATTTGTATTGTACATCTTCATCATTTTACTTCTCATCGACTGGTGCCTTTGAATCTAAATTCTTTCTTGTGAATAGCATATAACTGAATTGTGTTTTCAATCCATTCAATCTGCCCCTTCCATTTGATTTAGAACAATTATTTACTTACCTGTAATGCAATTACTGGGCATATAGAATTTATGTCTGTCATTTTGCCATTTACTTTGTATATCTTATGTCTCTTTTTGTCCCCTCTTCTTTTATTACTGCCCTTTCTTGTGTTGAATAGATACTTTCTAGTGTGCCACAGTCACCCTGTGGCTCCTTTTACTGTATTTCAAAAAATTAGTTTTTTAGTGGTTGCTCTGGAGATTACAACCGTCACTTTAAAGCAGTCTAGTTTGGTTTAGCGTTAACTTAATTTCCATAGTGCTGAGAAACGTTGCTCCATTCCCTCCTCCCATATGATAGTGAGGTAAAGTAGGAAAAATATAATAGAAAGGAGACATAGAAACTATTTTTGGGTTTCCTTATTACTATAAAACTCTGGGTTCCTGTTCAGTTCTGGTTGTAGGAATGTTAATCATTTAGAAAATGTTGGCAAAAGTGTTTATTAGTTTTAAATTTACGTAGTCAATCTCATTCCACCCTCAAGCATGAAAACACCAAGACAAGAGTAACTAAAGTAGTTTTTGGATTTTACAAGGACAGTTCCAGGCACACACCCCCACCAGGAATCTCCAAACCTATAATCACCTTGGACTCCAGTAAAAGCAGGGCCTCGTAGAACACCCACAGATGAGACCACCTATTCTTGAGCAGGAGCAGTTAGCAAAGCAGTCAGCAACCTGAGCAAGGGCTGACACTTCATGGGAACTAAATTGCCTCTCAAGTCATGAGGATTCCTCTGCAGCTGTGGAAACAGGAATGAGATGGTGAGACAGGACCTGGCCCAAGTCAACTGACCCTTAAAAGCTGGCCTCATGCTTTTGTGAGGGGACCAGTCTGAACCCCTGTATTGGAGAGCCCGCTTCAGTTACTCTAGGAGTTTTTTCTCATTTTTTTTTTAACATTTAAATCTGTCTAATAAGCTTACCTGTATCTCACACATGTCCTGAACAACTGTTTTGGTGATGAGAAATACAGTCCTGCTCAGCCGGGTTTGATACTGCATGCCTGTAATCCAGGCACTGACGTAAGAGAATCACAAATTCAAGTAAAACCTGGGCAATTTAGCAATTTAGCTAGACCCTGTCTGAAAATTAAAGCAAAGCAAAGCAAAACAAAACAAAAAATGCCTGGGAGTTTATCTCAGTGCAAAGGTCTAGGTTCAAGACCCAGCATTACCAAAAAAAAAAAAAGTATTGTTTACTTTTATTATTTATTTATTTTTGGTACCAGGAATCAACCTCATGACTTTGCACATGCCAGACAGGTGCTCATGCCGCTGAGCTATATCCCCAGCCCTGTATTATTCACTTTTACCAAAAAAAATGTGAAATAAAATTCCCTGTTTAAACTCTTTTCATTATTTAAACATGGATTAACACCACAATTTTTAAGAATTTATGTTTTCTTGAGTCTGGAGCTCAAATTACATTTTACCTATTACAAGACCATCAACACAGTTCTTCTACATCAGACAGAATAAATAGTTACAAAAAATTACATTTCTGTTGTTTTTGCATATTAATCTTATAGTTGTCTTTACTTGTATCATGTTTCTTCATGTGGATTTGAATTACTATATAGTGTACTTCCATTTTAGGCTGGTGAAAGCTTTTTAGTATAGAGCTACTGGTTATGAATTCTTTCAGCTTTTGTTTGTCTTAGAACTTTTATTTCTCCACAACTCTGAAAAGTTGCTTTACTGAATAGACAATTCTTTTAGTTATCTTCTGGGAATTTGCACAGCCCTGAACACGGGTGTTATCTTCTGCATCTTCAGGACTATGCCAGAGATTTTTGGAGGCTTAATGGATACTTCCTTTATCCAGGCTAGGATTCTACTTTTTCTAAATTGGTATTATCGCTTTGTGCAACTGCTATGTTAGGTAATTGCTGTTGGTTATTTTAGACAAATGACCTACAGATTGGGATTTTTCCCACAGAGTAATCTCTGAATCTTCAAATGACAAGGTATGCCCTGCAAATAGGGCTTTTTGAAGGAGTGGAGATACATCTTACAGCACATGTCTCAAAACTAAGAACTGTGCTCTGGAAATAGGGACTTTTTGGAGGAGAAGCTTTATACTATAATCCCTGTCTTTGAAATTTCCTTTTCCCACTTGAATGTATTACTTTGATAATAATTAAAAGACAAGTGAAACTAAACTCTTACAAATAAACTTTCATTTAACTTATGTGTCACGTATGCTTTGTTATTTATTAAAAAATAGATGATGTTTAATGAAGGTGGAACAAAAAGGACAGTGCTGTTTTATTTCAGAGTATCCATGGATATCCTTTCCAGAAAAATAGGCCAGGAGAATCTAGAAATTGTAATTGACATATAACCTTAAAGCTCCTCAGTTACAATGGACAAAGAGAAGAAAATACATCTCAAGAGAGAACTTGGATATTTCTGGGGCACAAATTTTATAATTATTAATATAATTGGTGCAGGGATTTTTGTGTCTCCCAAAGGAGTGCTAGAGCACTCTGCCATGAATGTGGGGATTTCCCTGTGTATCTGGGCAGCCTGTGCAGTGTTAGCCATAATGTACAGTCTCTGCTTTGCAGAGATAGGCATAACCTTTCCATACAGTGGAGCTCAGTACTTTTTCATCAAAAGATGCTTTGGCCCCTTAGCTGCTTTCCTGAGACTTTGGACAAACTTGTTTACTGGGGCGGGGATAGTTGCTGGTCAAGCCCTGCTCCTTGCTGAGTACAGCATCCAGCCTTTTTTCCCCAGCTGCTCTATCCCAAAGCTACCCATGAAATGCATGGCCCTGGCCATGTTGTGGGTAGTGGGAATTCTGAATTCTCGTGGTGTGAAAGAGGTGACTTTGCTTCAGGCAGTGAGCACGATGATAAAAGTGAGCATCCTTAGCCTTATTTCCCTCAGTGGAGTGTTTATGCTGGTGAGTGGGAAGGTGGAGAATGTAGCAAGGTTGCAGAATGCTTTTGATGCTGAAGTTCCAGCTGCTTTGCAGATAGTTGAAGCCTTCTTTCAAGGACATTTTGCATTTTCAGGCGGGGGATGCCTTGCATTTGTAGCAGGTAATTATGAGAAAAATGAGCTTTCTTTTCAGGACCGTAAATATGGGGCTTCTGAATTAATTTCCTTTCTGTGAATGCATGAATATTTGGGCTGTGGAAATATTTGCCTTGTATGAAACCATAATCTAGGTATGATCTAATGCCAAACTGTTTATGTTGGGAATGGATATGACAATCTGAAGTATTTTTATTTATTGATTTTTTCCCCCAAAATTTTATTAGTATATGTTTGCAGTACATAATGATTATGTTCATCATGAGGAGCTGACAAATGTACATAACACATTTTTATTCCTTTAGGAATTCTGTTTTATTATAACTTTTTTCTTCAAGTGAATATAATATTATAGATATATATAATAACACATTAAATGTTTCATGCTAATGATAATTTATTTTGCACACACTACAGGAGCAGTTGGTCTATTGCAATTCTGGATGTACCTAGTGGTAAATCAGTTAAAATGTAAATAAATATTAGGACCAGCCCTTGGAGGTATGATTTCAGGAGTTTGAGCACTTGAAGCAGAAACTTCTCCAGTGGCTTCGTGATTCCTTGTTCACTGTGACAGAGCTGAGCAGCTGGCTGCCAAAGACAGAATACTATTTGGCTCACTCAGAACCCCAGAGCACAGCAATAGTGCTGCATTTTGCCTTGCATTTGTGTGAGGCTCCTTAGTGATTTTAAAGAGAAGAAAATTACAGATATCTTTGATTGCTCTGAAATGAGATTTAATACCCTTCCCTGCAATGTCTGGACAAAAAGTTTTCTCCTCATTTTCAAAGTCAGTCTCTTGGCTTGAATCCTGTATCCTTTTCTTCCTACCTCCTCAGATTCTTTTCACATTCATTTATGATATTTTATAAAAAACATCTATTTATCTTTTACCAACTCTTTACATTGGCATTAAATATGAAGCAGATTCTTGATTCTCATATAAAATTATCCTTTATCATATGATTCCTTAGTGAGGTGTTTATTATGAATCAAATCATTTAATCAACAACTGTCCTTAAAACTATACTAGTGTCTCAGGTGAGTAAGATGTACTCTTTTTCTAAAGAGGATTACAGTCTAGTTGAAGAAGAAGTATTTATGTTGGTCTGAGCTCTGCCATTTACCAATCCTGGTAAATATCTCCTCCTCTTTGAACTTAACTGCTTTTCATTTTTGATCTCTAAAATGCACATCAGGATTTGACTTAAAATTACTCTAATTCTGGGACTTGAAAAACAAACCATGGCATATTATATTTAACAAGTAGTGATAAGGGAACAGAATAATCACTGTGGAAAGTCAGTAGAAGGAAAAGTCACTTTCACTGTCACTGAGAGGAAAAGTGGCAATTTGAACTGAATCAAAGAAATTGTAGCATAGAAAAATATCCAGGATGATATAGATACCAGATGCATGCAAGGGCATATAAGACACAGCACATGATATTGGGTGACCATAAAATTATTTCCAACTGAGGGTGATCATCCTGATATATACAATTATCAGTCATTATTAGGCAAGTATATAGTGGAAGGGCAAAATGGCACCTGGATAACTGGGCATTGTCAAGTTTTAGGCAGCAGGTGGAGGAAGATCTACTGAGAAAGCCAGTATGGGCTTAGACAATAATATAGGGACATTCTCATAAATCCTCCTAAAAGGGGTCATTCACATGGCTAAATGCCTCAGGAGCTGAAAAGTCTGAGTGCTGATATAAAGACATTGGTAAACTTCACACATGAGGAAAATGTCAGCTTGCATTGAGTTAAAAAGTGAGATGTTGTGGGGAAAAAAGCAGTGAGATGTCTGTGCAGTTGGTGACTAAATGGGCCACTGCAAATTCAGAAGCAAGAAAGATCAAAAGTCTCTCTGACACACAAATATACACACACACACTTTACATACACACACACAAGTACATACAAACATTTTTTTTAAAGTTATCTTTGACTTCTTTTTTTTTTTTTTTTTAGTACTGGGGATCAAACTCACAACCTTGAGCTTGCCAGACAGACGCTCATGCTGCTGAGCTAAATCCCAAGCTATCTTTGACTTCTGTTTGAGCCAATTCTATCTTGTTTTACTACCAGAAATGTTTCATTGGTAGATGATTATTCTCTGCTGAAAATAGATTTATGCAAGCTTTTAATCTACACACAAATACAGAATTCTTCAAAAGCAGCTAACCGTAAACAAATGCTGGGGCCATTTCAGGGTGTGCAGTTGTTAATTTACTAAACAAACTTTAAGGTACACTAAGTTCTAAATAATATCGTTACCTGTAAAATAGTAATATATAGGCAGCTGACTTTGAATGGTGTCAGAGTGCTTATCTTTTAAATCAGGTTTCAAGAATGTTCACTACATGTATAGTTATTATAACTTTTATTACAAATTAAATGCTAATACCTACCTCTTTTCTATAAGTCAAATGAAGACAGTTGATTTTTTGAAAAAATAGTTTATTCAAAAGTTGCCCTTCTGCTTGTTCCAATGCTTTAACTAATAACCATAGTCATTAACAACAACCATTCTTAAAATGCTTATTTAGAAGGAGCTAAATATGGCCAATCAGTGAGCAACAAAATACAAAGCCTCCTGGGAGAAACAACTCATATGCCAGAATAAAACATTCTGGAGAAATCCAGAAAGAGGGAGATGGATCCTCTTGACACAGGAAGAAATTAAAATGGAAAAAGCTTGTCAAACACACAGTCTTGGGACTAGAATTGGAACAGCTAAAATTGCCAGACACTGCGCTTTTGCAGGGACCTGCCAAGTTCATGCCAGCCTGAATTCGCATAGGCCTGAATTTGCACTGGCCAGCAAAGCTGCCCAAACTCGTTCCCGCCGACTCATAAGAGCCACAGCCACACTGAAGATGGGGGTTGGTGAGCCCAGTGGAGAGTGGAGCTGGTGAAGGGACCTTCATTAATCCATGATCAGTGCTGGGAATGAGACCCCCCAAACACACATGGGTAGGGCGCGACCAAATGGGTGACAAGTTGGAATCAGGCAGGAGGATCCTGAACTGGGAGCAACAGTGACTCCAGTTGGTTGCTCCCTCCCCAGAGCAGATTTGTGGGATTTGCTTGGACTGGATCATACCCCTGGCCAGGACCCAGTGAGCTGTCCCAAATTGATTCCCTGTGTCTAGCATGCACTAACTTGGTGAAGGCTCTGGAAGTTTGGCTGGTATGCGGCCCCTGCTTACACCTCAGTGACAAGAGCAAACAGGAGAGGTCAGAAATCCCTCGCAGAGGAACCATGGCCAACAGGGAAGGGGGCTGGGACCTCCACTGTACACTTGTGTGGAGGAGGCTGGGGTCATGACAGGAGAGAGAGGAAGGATGAGGTGCACAGCCCAGAACACTGAGAGCACTGATCCAGGAGAGGCAAACATGCAACTTCAGACATGGCTTCAATGGACATTAAGAGATATCTTTGGGACCTTGTAAGACGAGCTCAAAACTGAAACATTAAATCAGGTAAAGCAAGATGTGAGTAGAGTAATGAAAGAAATGCTAAGCATCTCTCAGGAAGACATAGACAGAAGAAAGGAGGAACACAAAAAAAGGAGAGAAACATTCGATAAAGAATATAAAGAAAATATAGAATACATGAAGCAGATTCAAAGAGATTACCAGGAAATTAAAAACTCCATTGAAAGCTGGCAAAACTGCTTAAAAGAAACTAAAGATAGGCTATCAAAACTTGAAGACAAGTTTGAAATGTGTGATCATGAAAGGAAAGATCTCTTAAAAATAACAAGGAAACAGGCAGTAACAATACAAAGGCTAGAAGACAACAAGAGTATCTATAATTTAAGAATAAGAAATGTGAACAAAGAAGCAGGAATACAAACAAGTGAATCACAAAGGCTATTCACAGAAATAATTAAGGAAAACTTACCAAGCATGAGAAAAGAAAATGACATTCAGTTATGTGAGGCATACAGAACTCCAGCCACCTACCAAAACAGAGCTACACCCAGACATATAATAATCAAGATACCAGAAATTCAATATAAAAACAGAATATTTAAAGCCATCAGAGAAAAGAAACAGATTACCTATAAAGGTAAGCCCATCAGAATCACGGCTGACTTCTCAACACAGACCATCAGATCAAGAAAAGCTTGGAGTGAAGTATTGCAAGCCCTGAAAGAAAATAACCTCCAGCCCAGATTGATGTATCCTGCAAAACTGTCACTAAAAATTAATGGAGAAACAAGATGCTTCCATGACAAAAAGGAAATGGGGGAATTTGTGACCACCAATCCAACCCTACAAAGAATACTGAAGGAAATACTAGAGAGAGAGAAAAAAAATGCCAGGATTTTAGAAACAGTGGCAGAAAGGCCTCAATGAGCAGGGCAGGCAGTAGAATGAAGGAGAAAAGTAGACAAACAAAGGCAGAAAAATAGCATAGCAGAAATGAGGCAGAGAAGGATGGCTGGAATGTCTAACATGGATGGCCTTGATACACTAGATTGTTAATAGTGCACCAGGATTTAAAATGCACATTACTCACACCAGTCTGATTAGATGTATTATATTCTGTTCCAGTCATTCTACTTGTACTAGATTTGAGGTCACAGACAGTTATCCCAAAAATAGCAGGATATGATACAGTAATCATCCTTAATTTCCTATTAACTTAATCTAAAGCTCTGTATAACCTATAGTGTTTTACCATGTCTGATCATAATCAAATCTGGTTTGTTAGATTGCTGTTTTGTACTGATAGGTTTTTTTATTTAAAGAGAAAATAAACAGGAAAAGGATAGAAATATTACAGAATTTCAAGAAAAGAAGATAAACAGTAAGAAATCACTAGTTGATAAATTACATATTGTTCTTTTAGAAATAGTTTTTCAAGTTAAAAAATTGAAGCACACAAAGTGGACACTCAAGCAGTGAGAGTGCAAACAGATCTGTTCAACAATCCAACAAGAACCTAGAAATATGGTTATCAATCCCACACACCTAAACATACATGCAGCTATAACTTCTATAGTGCTTCCTATTTCCTCTTTTTTTTACAATAGCAATTATACATTTTAAAAATTTTACTTAAAGAGAAGAAAAAAAAGCAAAGCAGAAAAAAGGGTAGCAACAATACAGAATTCTAAAAGAAAGAAAGAAAAAGAAAGAAAAAAAAGGAAAATAAGAAAAAGCCCCACTAAGAAATCAGTAGTATATAAATAAAATACTGTCATCCTGGATGTAGTTGTTCAAGTTACAAAGTTAAAGGGTACATAGTAAACATTCAAACAGTCAGACTACAAACAGTTCTGCTCAAAGATCCAACGAAGATTCAGCAATATGGTCATCTATTTTACACATTCAAAGATACATGCATAGGGGGCCTGATGTTTTTCAATTCTTTATATGTTCTAGACACAAATCCTTTGTCTGAGGGGTTGCTGGCTAAAATTCTTTTCCACTCTGTGGGTTTTCTTTTCACTCTGTTGGTGATTTCTTTTGAAGTGCAGAAACTTTTCTGTAATACGAGACCCCATTTGTTGATTCTTTGAAGTGTTTCCCATGTAGTTTGAGTTTTGTTCATGAATTCTCTGCCTACCCCTATGTCTCCAAGACTTCTGCCTACCTTTTAGTGTTTCTGTTTTAATATTGAGGTCTTTGATCCATTTAGACTTTAGTTTTGTGCATGGTGATAGGCTTGGATCTAGTTTCAGTCTTTGGCATGTAGAGAGCCAATTTTTCCAACACCATTTATTAAAGAGACTATCCTTCTTCCAGTGGACATATTTAGCCCCTTTGTCAAATGTCAGGTGGCTGAGTGTCTTTGTAGTTGTGCTTACATCTTCTAATTTGTTCCACTGATCTTCAGGTCTATTTCTTTGCCAGTACCAAGCTGATTTGATCACTGTGGCTTTATAGTACTGTTTCATGTTAGGAATTGAGATGCCTCCTGCCTTGCTTTTGTTGCCTAGAATTGCCTTTGCTATTCTAGGTTTCTTCTGTTTCCAAATGAATTTTAGTAGTGTTTTCTCTAGATCTGTGAGGTATGTCAATGATATTTTGATTGGGATTGTGTTAAATCTGTATAACGGTTTTGGGAGTATGGCCATTTTCACATTGTTGGTTCTTCCTAACCAAGAGCAAGGAATATCCTTCCATTTTTTAATATCCTCTTCAATCTCCTTTTTCAGTGTAGTATAATTTTCAGCATATAGGTCTTTTACATTTTTAGTTAGGTTGATTCCTAAGTATTTCATTTTTACATGTTATTGTAAAGGGTGGTATTTTCATAATTTCTCTCTCAGTGAGTTTTTTGTGTACAGGAATGCTATTGATTTTTGAGCATTGACTTTGTATCCAGCTACACTGCTGAACTTGTTTACTATCTCTAGCAGTCTTTTAATGGAGATTTTTGGGTCTTCTATGTAGAGTATCATGTCCTCTGCAAATAGTGATACCTTAACTTCTTCCTTTCGTATTTTTATTCCTTTTATTTCTCTCTCTTGTCTGATTGCCCTGGCTAGTGTTTCCAGAACTATGTTGAAAAGGAGTGGTGAGAGTGGACATCCTTGTCTTGTTCCTGATTTTAAAGTGAAAGCTTTCAGTTTTTGTCCATTTAGTATAATGTTGGCTGTTGGTTTGTCATAGATGGCCTTTATAAGGTTGAGGTAGACATTGTGTATTCCAAGTTTCTGAGGGGTTTTCATCATGAACACATGTTGGACTTTGTCAAAAGCTTTTTCTGCATCTATTGAGATGACCATGTGGTTTTTGTTTTTGGCTCCGTTGATGTGGTGTATTAAATTTATTGATTTGCATATGTTAAACCATTCCTGCATTCCTTGAATGAACCCCACTTGGGCATGTTGTATAATCTTCTTGATGATTTGCTGCATTCTATTTGCCAGTATTTTATTGAGAATCTTTGCATGAATGTTCATTAATGAGACTGGCCTAAAGTTCTCTTTTTTGGTTGGATCTTTCTCTGGTTTTGGTATCAGAGTAATACTTGCCTCCAGGAATGATTTAGGGAGGATTGCCTTCTCAACTTCATTGAAGAGGTTAAGGAGTATTGGCATCAAATCTTCTCTAAATTTCTTGTAGAATTCAGCTGTAAATCCATCTGGACCTGGGCTTTTCTTTGTTGGTAAGTTTTTAGTTACATTTTCAATTTCAATAGCTGATATTGGGTTGTTCAAAATTGCTATATCTTCTTGGTTGAGCTTTGGTAGTTCATATGTTTCTAGAAATCTGTCCATTTCCTCTGTGTTTTCCACTCTATATGAGTAGAGATTTTCAAAGTAGGTATTCCTGATCTTTTGAATTTCCATGGGGTCTGTAGTAATTTCTCCCTTTTCAGTTCTTATTGCATGAATTTGGGTTTTTTCTTTGTTTCTCTTGATAAGGTTAGCTAGGGGTTTGTCAATTTTGTTTATTCTCTCAAAAAACCAGCTTTTTGATTTCTTAATTCTTTGTATTGTGTTTTTAGTTTAAATTGCATTGATTTCTGCTCTAACCTTTACAATTCCTCTCTTCTATGAGCTTTGGGTTTAGCTTGCTCTTCTTTTTGTAAAAGCTAAGATGGAGCATTAGGTTGTTTATTTGTGCTCATCCTGTTTTCTTGATATGACAATTTATTGCTATATATTTCCCTCTTAAGACTGCTTTCATTGCATCCCACAGATTACAGTATGTTGTTTCTATATTTTCATTGAATTGTAGGTATTGCTTTATTTCTTCTTTAATTTCATCTGTAGCCTACTGTTATTTAATTTCCATGAATTTATGCAGGTTTTGCAATTTCTTTTGCCATTAATTTCCAATTTCAGTGCACTATGGTCAGATATTATGCATGGTATGATTTCAATACCTTTGCATTGACTTAAGAATGTTTTATGGGATAATACATGGTCTATTTTGGAGAATGTCCCATGTGCAGCTGAGAAGAATGTGTATTCTGATGTGGTTGGGTGGAACACTCTGTAAACATCTACTAAGTCCAATTGCTCACAGGTATGATTCAGTTCTGTTATTTCTTTGCTGACTTTTTGTCTAGTTGATCTATCTCTTTGTGACAATGGGCTGTTTAGATCTCTTGTTATAATTTTGTTCTTGTGTATTTGGTTTTTCATGTCCATTAGTATCTGCCTTATATAGTTGGGTGTTCCTGTATTTGGTACATATATATTTATAATTGTTAGTCCTTCCTCTTGAATTTTTCCACTAACAAGTATGTAGTGACCTTCTCTATCTCTTTTAATCATTTTAGGTTTGAAATTCACATTGTCTGCAAATAGAATGGCTACCCTTGCTTTTTTCTGAGTTCCTGTTGCATGGAATACTGTTTTCCATCCTTTGACTTTTAATCTATAAGTTTCCTTTTGGGTCAGATGTGTTTCTTGTATACAGCATATAGTGGGATCCTGTTTCTTGATCCATTCTGTCAATCTATTTCTTTTTATAGGTGAATTGAGGCCATTTATATTTATGGATAGCACTGATATGTACTGGCTCAACTTTGCCATGTTATGTTCCAGTTGTTTCTTTCTGCTTTTCCCCTTATTTAATTGCTTATCCTACCTGGTGGTTTCTTTCTGCTGTTGTTTTGGGGATTGTGGTCATTTTTATCTCTGTCTAGTATGTCTTTCAGTACTCTTTCTAGGGTTGGTTTGGTGGACATGAATTTCTTCAGTTGTTCTTTGTCATGGAAGTATCTTGTTTCTCCATTAAATTTGAATGAAAGTTTTGCTGGGTAT